>PVKC010007647.1:0-29234 GCA_004027635.1 Crocidura indochinensis
AAAAGCTGAATGAATGGAACTTAAAGTCCAGAAGGATCATTTCTGACACACTTTCAACCCCACATTTGAATATCAGACCAAATGCATCTTCTTGGTGCCTGTGCAGTTTTCTAGTTTTAGAGCACACGGGGCAGAAAACGGGGATGACTTCTGGCAGTGCTGATGTGGGGGTAAGTGGGAAGGAGGGGAAGGTAGGAACTATGTGGAGTCAAAAATTAAACCCGGAGCACTTTCTTCAGCCCTGAATCATCTCTGTGGCCCTCAGTCCCTGAAAGGCTGGTTCTCTAAGGCCCTGGAGCTGCAGTTGTGGCTAAGCTGGGGGAAGGGAGACTTCTAAGCCATACAGACTTGGGCGTGGGTACCACTGTGGAAGGCTGAGCATGACTGTGCCCCTGCCCAGTCTGAGTGAGTGGAACGGTAGTGGGGATCCTGAGTGTTCTCATCTGTAGAAGGGGAATGGGTGGCCCCTGGTGACTGAGTGGCCCTATGAGGGGAGAGAACCTGCTCTGGGGATTGTCTATGGCCCAGGGCTGTGGCCAGGATGTAAAGGCTGGCAGTCGCTTGCTCTTAGACTATAGTGTGGGGGCAGTACCTGGCCTTGGGTCCCACATTAAAACCTGGGACATGCCTCCTTGTTTGACATCTGTTAATAGGTCCAGGGAATTATCCCACCTTAAGTAGACACAGGCCTGACTTTCTCTCCTGAGCTGGGGCCTCTGGAGGAGAGGAAAGAGGGGCCAGCTCAACTTCCGGTGGGATTTTAAATGAAGGGTAAACTTCCGGGATCCCTGGGCATTCCAAGCATTCTGACCAGCAGGTGGCCAGCCGGACAGCTAGGGCCCAGGTCATAAGCCAGGCTTGCCTGCTTGGAATCCAAAAAGCACCAGGACTGGGCTTGGAAACCTGGCCTCTGGAGTGTGGAATACCAGTCAGGGAGCTGGGGGTATCCCCAGAGCTTGCTGGAGCAACTGTCTTCCACTCTCTGGACTTTGGTCACCTCATCAGAGCCTGAGGAGCTGGGCTAAGATGAATCAGGGGACCTGCTTCCCTGATGTTCTGATCAGGGTGGTCCTTACCTGGAGAAGACCCTGGGGAGGTCCTGCAATCTTTTTACCCCAGACTTCAAACATGGACAGCCCAACCCATTTGCTCAGTATCAGTTCTACCTCCAGCCAGTAAACCACAAACCAAACCAGCTCTTGTGTGGCCAAACCTGACCTGAATAAGAGAAAGGATGGCTTATTTGTTTGTTTGTTTGTTTACTCTATGGCCATACCCAGCTGTGCTCAGGGTTTACTCTTGACTTTGTCTTGGACCACTCAGACATAGGAGTGTTGAGAATTGAACCCAAGTCCACTGCACGGAAGGCAAGCTCCTTGCCACTGTACTATTGTTCCGACCCTGAAAGGATGATGACCCACTTAGCTCTGACTTGGAAGCAGCTAGGTACTGCTCTGCTCAGTCTTTTTATGTTTGGACGACAGCCAGTGGTGCTCACAGCTTATGCCTGGCTTTGTGCTCAAGGACCACTCTAACGGACTACTCTTAATTGGCCATGGATCTAGGAGTTGGAAATGTTCTGAGAAACAGAATGGAGGAGGGACCCTGTTCTTCCTCCAACTCCCCTGCTGACCTGGTCAGAAGAGGCTTCTCCCAAGAGGCTGGAACTTACAGGCTGAGGTGCAGGATCTGCAGAGTGAGCCCTAGAACCTTGATTCTCAGGGTCAAGGATTTCCCTCCTAATGGAGGAGAGCCCTCCGGTCTTAACTACTGCAAGAGAGGTAGGGAGAAAGTAGGAAGTGCCCTGGGCTAAGATGCCAGTCAACCCCCAAAAGCAGTGCAAAAATGCCCTGGAGAGTTCTGGGTGAGGGCAGGTCCTAACTGCAGAGACTCTTCCCTCCAGAACTGCCTCCCTGGCTAGGGGCAAACAGGTTTTATGGCTGAACACAGGGGCAGAGTGCATTGGGTCTGTTGTAGGCATTGTCGTGAAGTGATCATAGCCTGAAGAAGACTCTGGAGTCTTTCCTAAATGTGGAAGAGGACAGGGGTGTTCTGACCAGTGCTTCTGACCAGTGGCTCCCTGACTGGTCCCATAGAAGTGTCCCCCTTCCACCCAATATAGGCAGCTGAATTAGCCCTGAGCTGTCAGAGGGCAGGATGCATGGTACGAAAACTTTATGATAGTTGGCGGGGTCTCAGTCATATCCACTAGCCCTCTCTGCCCACGGGTCACTCCATCTTCACTTTGTAGCTCCAAAGAAAGAGATGCAAGGCAAGGACAGACTCCTGGCTTTGCTTGCACGAGACTTCTCTACTTGCACCAGGCTCTGTGAAGGGTCTAGACGGCCCTTCCTCTCTGTTCTCACTTTGTCCCTTCTCTTTCGCAATCTTTCTTTTATTCCAGCCCCTGTGAATCTTGACTCAGGGGCTAGTTCCAGACACAAGTTTGATAATTTAACGAGTAAAAACTAGATTTGTGTAGCAAGTTGCATGGATTTACTCTCAGGGAAAATGGGTGCCCACAGCAGCATTTGCCTAAGCTCCCTCTGGGCACTCAGGTTCCTTCCTGGGCTAATTGCCTTGCAAGTGTGTGTGTGTGTGTGTGTGTGTGTGTGTGTGTGTGTGTGTTTTGCAAGCGTTTTGTTTTTAGGTCACATCTAAAGATGCTAAGGGCCTGGAGTAAGGTTGGTTAGGAAGTTTGCCTTGCACATGCCAACAAGGGTTCAATCCCTGGCACTCCATATGGTTCTCCCAAGTCTGCCAGGAATGGTCCCTGGGCACAGAGCCAGATGTAAACCCTGAGCACCACCAAGTGTGACCCAAAAACCAACCCAAATGAACAAAAACATCATCTAGGGGTGCTGTGACTTCTTTGGGTTCTGTGTTGGGAGTTACTCCTAAGGTGCTTGAGGGACTCTATAGTACTTAGTGTTGAAAGGAGTCCAATTCATACAAGGGAAGTGCCTTAACCCTTTGCCTTCCAGCTCTCTATGGGGTGGAATGGTGTGCCACTCGCTGAAATGATGAAAACTTTCAAAATGGTGACGGTGAGGTTGGGGAGATAGCTCAGTGTATCCAGTGAGAACCTGTGCAGCTAGGAGGCTCAGATTCAACCCCTGGCAGAGCATGGTTGCTAACACAGTAAGGAATGACCGCCAAAAACGGATATATGTGCCCCCCCCCAAAAAAAAACCCCAAAAAGCAGAGATAGTAATCTCAGAGCATTAAACCAAGTGTACAATCTTCCTAAACAATGTCCCTTTCTAAGGGTGCTGATCCCATACAAAGCAGGCCCTTAATCTAAGGGTGCAGAAGGAAAATGGGAGACTCCAGATGAATGGCTCTTGGGTTGGGGTGGTCAACCGTCAACTGGACATGTCTCTAAGTCAGCAAGAGTCTTCCTGTGTCCAAGATGAGGAAAAGCTATGGTTGAGAGGTAGTTTCTTCACTGAGGTCAGTGGATGTGACAGTGGACATCCCCCATCAAGTCGGAGAGACAGCTAGAGGTGTATCTTTATAGCATTTATCTGCCTTAAAGGGGCTCACTGGTAAATTCTCAGGGACCCAGTCCAGTAGGGAATGGGGGGTCCAGGATGAGGAGGCTGTACCAGGAGGGAGGAATCAAGCAGTTGTTATCACCTTATGCAAGAAAGAGAACAAAGGGGTTTTGCTGGGAGGTATTAGAAGATTAAGTGGCCGAATCAGGGCAAACTCAGCAAGCCCCTTGGGATGTGAATTAGCAACAGCAGCTGAAAGCAGAGAATTAAAGTTCCAGGCCCCCTCCCTTCCACGGGATAATCTGCCGCCACCCCACAGTTCCTGCTAGTCCCCTCCACCTATAGCTACCGGAGCCTTCTTGGCCAACGAGCTGCCTGACCCTTGACCTCTGACCTCTGGGGCAGAGGCTCTGAGCAGGCTGGGTGGGCCCAGTTTAAGCTGAACTCACCCCTTAACTAAACTGGGGGCTGAACCAAACAGACCTCCTTTTCGGGCTATTTTTCAGGAAAGTAAAGTGGGAGTTTGCAACTGTGGACCCAATGGCTACCTGGGGGCCTTGGGCTGGATCCAATAGGCAGCAGAGAAGCCTGAACCAGCTCCCCATGAGTCTAATGACCCAGAACAAACCTATCATAGATGGGGGCCCTAGAATGTGTGGCCGCTGAGCATTGGGCCAATTCTGATCAGTAAATTCAAGAGGGTTGGAGTCCTGCTAGCCTGGTAGGTGCTTTCTCCTGCCCATCCTAAGTTCATGCCATTTTAACCTACTCTCTGGAACCCCTTTTCTTTTTTTTCTTTTTTTCTAAATTTCTGAATGTCCCCTTGGGTACCCATTCCTGGAAGTGTCCTCTTGTCCCTCCTCCTTTAATGTACTTGAGAAGTGAAGTGTCTTCATTGCATCCCAGACTGGAGGCTGCTGGAGAGTGTACCCAGTATAAAGGCCACACAGGGAAGACTTAACCAAGCCGAGAAGAATACCTGGAGGGTTGAAAGTGGTGAAGGGAAGTGGGGGCACAAGAGGAAAGCATGGAATAGGGAGTTGTGAGAATGGAGTTTTTCAGAGGCAAGGCTCGGTGGGGCACTATGAAGGAGAAGCTGGCAGGTAGGGAGAGGGAGCAGAGAACATTTGGAGCAGAGGGAAAGGAAGATGGGGTCCCTGCAGGAAAGAGGGAGCAGGCAGGAGCAGAGGGAGAGGGAGAGGATGGAAGTCCTTTGAGGTGGTCAGGCTCAGGAAGGGATTTTCAGGCTCATCCCGAGGATAATGCAAAGCTATTAAAGGGCTTTCTGCAGACGATGAGGGGCTGTGATTTGCATTTCTGAAAGATCACTTTCGCTGCCGCTGTGTGGAGAGTGGATTAGACTTGGACAAGAGGCAATTGCTGTCCTGAGAGGGGATGGAAAAGGGAGCAGACAAATTGAAAGATTGAGGCCTTCAAGCCCAGAGCTGACAACCTGGAAAGTTGAACAGATTGAAGGAGGAGGAGGAATGAAAAGGGGGTGTTTCCAACTCATCCCTGGGAGTGTCAGGGGTGCTGGGCAGAGTACTTGAACCCATGTTCTGTGTCCCCAGGGACAGCCTGATCTGTAGGTACACAGGCTGGAATTGGCCCACAACCTCCTCAGAGCAGCTGATGCGTCAGGGGAGGGAGGGGCAGCTGTTCTCCAAAACTGGGTATAGGGCTCTGTGAATGTGGACAAGAGCACACACCTAGCAGGACCCCAGGGCTGGCACATATCTCTGTGTGTGAACATACCCATTTTTGAAAGGAACCCATCTATTGTTGGCTTGGTGTATGTCCAACATTATTTTATTTATCAATTTTTATTTTGCTGGCTTTGGGGAGCCATGCCAACGGTGCTCTGAGCCTGGTGCTGGGGATGAAACTGGTTTTATCCATAAGCATAGACTCCCACAGAAGCATGCAAACACTGTGTGCACTAGGCGTGTAGGTGTGTGTATCTCACATACAAACTCACCGCATGTTCCATGGCCACACATGCAGGCACCTGAAGAGTACACGGGTGCCCTCTGACACAAATGCACATGCACTTATTCCAAGGCTCACGTGGCCAGAGCAGTTTCCCCAGATGCTGTGAGTAGATACATGCAAACAGGTGCCATGTAAATCCAGCCCACTTCCTGGTGGCTCATACAGTCCAGACGTACAGGCGTAAGGTTCGGTGGAGTGCATACACGCCCATGGCCAATGGCTTCAACACCAACCCTTTCCTGCTTTCTCACACAGGGTAATTTATGAGTGTCCAGCCTCATGTCCGGACTTCCCATTAACATTAATGAGGTGATGTCGCCTGGGTGCGCAGAAACCTTCCTTGTCCTGCAGGGGTGGAGGGGGTGGTGCGGGAGAGGACCGTGAGCAGAGGAACAGCTAATTATCCGGCTGACCAAGGTTTGATTGTTTTTCCCACGCCCCCCTTCCCTAGGGCAAGGCCAGGTTCAAACTGCACCCCGAGGGTGTTGGGGGCTGGGAGCCGACCAGGGCAGGCCTGGGGAGGGACAGGAACAGGAGGAACAGGGGTCAGAACAAGGACTGACCATTCAAAAGAAATCCTTCCTCTTTAGAAAGCATCCCCTCTGCTTTGTGCTATCAGGATAGTTTCTTGAAAAGTTTCAAACTTCCTGAAGGTCCTGTCCAAATGAGCATGTGTCAAACTGAAACTTGACATTACCAACTGAGAAACTGGCTGGTTTGGGTGGCTATAAAAGGAGTCACATCTCCCCATCCAGCTCTGTAAGATAGGACTGGATGGTAATATCCGTGTGGGGTGGACGTGATCTTGCTTCCCTTCTCTGCCTGCTTCAGCCATAGTGACCTGGAAAAGATGCTTGAAGCTATTCAGTCGAAGCAAGCCCCTCAAGTTAAACTCTTTTTTTATGGGGGGAGAGCACATCCAGCAGAGTTCAGGGATCACTCCTGGTGGGGCTAGAGGAAACATGGGATGCTAAGGCTCAAACTTAGATTGGCTACGTGCAAGGCAAGCATCCTACCTACTGTTCTATCACTCCAACTCCTTAAGTTAAACTCTTTTACCAGCAGGTGTCTGAGCCCCTCAGCCAGAGAAACCACTTCCTAATCTTTGGTGCATGAAGATTACAACAGGAGGTGCCCAAGAAATGGTACAACAGAGAGTGCACTCATCTCCCATGCAGCCAACTGAGATTTGATCCGTGGCACTGATTATGATCTCCTAAACACCACTAAAAGTGATACCTGAGTACAGAACCAGGAGAAAGCCCTGAGCATCACTGGGTGTATTTCAACTTTCTCCCAACAAAAGTTACAGTAGAAAATGTCAATGCTCTAAGTGTAATATATAAATAAATAAATAAATGCAAATCACCTTTGCTTCCTTTTTCCTTGCTAACAAATGGATCTTCCCCCTTGATTCACATGAGCTCACTTACCAGAGTCCTGTGAAGTGAATGGGGCATGAAAACTGAGCAGAGAAGTTGGTGGCTGGTGACAACATGATAGAAGATGGACATTTGGGACAGGAATTCCACAAGCCATTTTTCTGCAATTCTTTGCACTGTTTCCTCTCTGTGCGTGGCATTTCCTCCCAAACAAAATGAATTAGACTCCATGTTTCTCTAGGATACCCTTGGTGGAGTCTCCTGTGAAGCTTGGAACGATCTGGGAGGAAGGAATGGCCTGGTTTTCAGTCTCAAACTGAAGCCATGGACCAAGACATTGAGTCTTGGACCTTTTCAGAGAATAGAACAGGGAAAACTTCATTTGGGGGTGTTTATGCCACACTCAACAGTGCTCAGGGGTTATTGCTGACTGCACTCAGGAATTACTCCTGGTAGGTTCAGGAAACCATATGGGATGCTTGGGGATTGAACCTGGGCCATTTTGCATGCAAAATAAATGTCTACCTGCTGTCCCACTTGGCACCAAGGTTACTGTCTAGAAAACCCATATCTGAGGGCTTGGAGGGGACCCCCAGAACACTGGGAGTGTTCCCTCTTCCCCATGTCCTGCTCAGGAATTTCTGCATGGATTTTACAAGTAATGAAATATACCCTGACTGGTCATGGGAACAACCAAATTCAGCAGACAGTCATTCAAGCCCCACTCAGTGGTGGGTGGAAGTTCTGTGGTACTCACTCTGGAAGGGAGAACCTGGATCTGCCTCTGAGCTGCAGCTCAGACTTGTTCCACGTAATGAGTTCTACAGGGAAAGTCTCCTCTTTCTCAACTATCTTAGGGCCCTAGAATTTTGTTCCGCTGGCCCTCTAAGACTGTCCTGTCTAGTCACATCTGTAAAAAGCTGCTGGAACTCCTCACAGACTGGGATGTATTTGATGTGTTGATCACTCTACTTCCAGTCTCTCCCCATCTCACCTCTTCGGCCTCCCTGGACTGACTTCAGAAGAAACTTCTAGAGAAACTCTGGAACTCTTTACCCACCTGGGCCACCACCTCACTGCCCCCAGTCCTGCTGGGCCTGAGTGGGAAGAAGAGTCTTGGTGAAGAAGCAAATCACTGAGAAGAATGGGGGTGCCTTGACTTCCTCCTACATGACTAACCTCACCTCTCCCCATCCCAGAAGACGGAGACCTCTAGATGTCCCTCTACATGCAGAGATGCTCACATCCTCCAACCCCAATTGCCTTCTCAAGTTTCCTCAGTCCCAAATATGGTTTTCTGGGGAGACCTGTTGCTTCACCCAGCCATGGGGCTCTTCAAAGCTGGTATGGATGCAAAACACTTTTCCCAAGACCCCTGAAGGGCTCATTTCCTTTTAAAGCAAGGGTTCTCTACTTTGTCCTTACACAGAAAGACATGGGCACACACTTTGAAGCTCCCCTCTGAGCACCCCCCACTTGCTCTGCAGCTAAGCCTTCTAAGGGGTTTTTGGGGTTCAGCTGTGTCTGCACTTCTTCGAGCAGGATAGAAGGCGACCCAGTTAGCGACCTGGAAGGGACTGGTATGCCTGGACTCTGCCTGGTTCCCTTTCCATCTGGAGGGAAGGGGGTGAGGACTTTTGGGGTCCTGCCACTGCTGTTCTACCACTTCTACTTGTGGGCCTCATGCCTGTTCCTACAGAGTGGGGGTGATCCCAGCCCCCACTGAATGGATCTCTACTAACACTGGGAATGAGTCTCCCTGCTTGCAGAGCTCTTCATAGGAACCAGCATGCTAGAAAGGACTTGGCCTGGTTGAACCATGTGCTACTCTGGGGAAGGGAGGTTGGAGCTGCCAATGTTTCCCTCACTGCTCATTTCCTGGCCTGCCCCATTCCGGTCTTCAGCTGCCTAAGTCCCATCTCCTCAGTCAAGACATTGGGTTCCTGCTGTGTTGAAGACATGGAGCCAGCAGCTGAGAGGACAGTACTGTGTCCAGAGTCCATTTCTGGGTCTGGCCTGGCTCAGAGCTGAGGGGGCACCTGGAGACAGTGAGTGAGGAGGGACCTGGTTAGGAATGTGAGTAGAGAGAGCTGAGTAGAGAGCAAACAGTGCAGAGGAGGGGAGTACCATGGGGTGGAGCAAAGTACTGGGGGGTAGAGGGATGTAGTGGGGGTGATGGTGGGAAGAAGCTAGAATGAGGGCTTGACTGAGAGACCTTCCTTGGCTAGAATTTAAGGTACAATGAACCTGCCCCTTGACACCAGCATGAGGAGTGGGGCAGGTTCAGAACACGGGGTGTAGGATATTGGAGATCCTCTCAGCTCCTCCAACAAATCCAGACTCTAGCTTTGTCCAAAGTCTCACCTAAACCGCCTCGGATGGTACTAGACATGAAGGTATGAGGTCCAGAGCCTGCTGCAGTTTTGCACCTGGAACAAAACATTTCTCCTGGATGTGTGGGGGAGAATCCAATAGGTTCTTGTATCTTCCTGGGGTTCTAAAAGTAGGCTAAGAAGTCTATTCTTGGGGTCAGAGCAATAGTACAGCAGGTAAGGTGCTTGCTTTGCAAGTGGCTAACTAGTTGATTCCTGGCATCCCATTTGGTCCTCCAAAGTCCAGCCAAGATTAATCCCTGAGCACAGAGCCAGGAGTAAACCTTGAGTACCACCAGGTGTGGCCCCAAAACAAACAAACAAGAGGAAGTTTGTTCCTTTGGAATGTGATCGAGGGGCAGAGCGAGCCCAGCATGAGTGAGCCCTTAGGTTTTCCCGCTGCATCTCGACTCTCATGCAACACTAGAGTAGCCTTGGTAGCCTCAAAGCACATACAATATTTAAGAAGAAGCTTGTGGGGGCCGGGCAGTGGCACTGGAGGTAAGGTGCCTGCCTTGCCTGCGCTAACCTAGGACGGACCGCGGTTTGGTCCCCCGTACCTGCCAGAAGCGATTTCTGAGCGAATAGCCAGGAGTAACTCCTGAGCGTCACCGGGTGTGGCCCAAAAACCAAAAAAAACCCAGAAAAACAAAAAAAACTTGTGCTTCCATCTTCTCCTCCTTGCCTGGATCAAGATCTGGGGCTTCTTTGATGCCCACTGGGGTGGGCACCCCCTGCCCATCACTCTGATCCCAGTAGGCACCTCTGGAAGAAGCAAACAGGACCTGGGGTGGCCTTTAGGGGCCTCTAGTGGAACCTGGGGAAAAGGGAGGAGGGGCCCTCACCGGTTGCCCCTTGAACAATAAGCACATGATTTAATGCAACCAGTAAATCCTTTTCCGCCCTGGCTTCTCAGCTACTGCAGGACAGGCTCATAATTCAGTTTTAAACAAGGCTGGGATTAGGGCTGCAGCTGGAAGATGCAGGGGGCACCAGAGTACATGTGGGGTGCATATGACCCACCCTGTTCAGTTGTAGGGGAGCAGGCTGTCATGGGTGCAGGGTACAGGAGGGAAGCCTGGCCACTCTCTGAAGTGAGGGAAGAGAGACTAGCCTTGCATGGGGGACTGGGGATGAGGGCCTCAAAGAGCAGCTCCTGGGACTTGAGATCTCAGGGCAGGGAGAAAGCCCAGGCCTCATGATGCAACAGACTTGGGGCCTCTTTGGAAAGGGGGAGAAGCCGGGAAGTTGTCGTCAGTTACCAGGGGCCTCAGAGCTCACATATTGAACTTATTTGAAGCCAGGCCTGCTTCAAAGTTCCCCTGAGGCCTGGTCTCAGTTTCAATTTTTCAGGACCTGTGAGGATCAGGAGACAGACTTGAAGAGGGCCCCCCCCTCCAACTCCCCAGCAGGAGGGCGCCAATAGGCCCGTAAGGTGTGTTGGAGCTGCATTGGTGCAGGGTCCCACTCAGGAGCCTTTGAGGGCAGAAGGGATCTGGTTGGTTGGGTGGGGGTGTGGAGAGGAGAAGTAGGGGAGTGTGTCTCCAAACTCAGTGGCTGCAGAGAGGACCCAGCATTTGAAGGGAAACAGAAGTAGCATTTCAGAAGCCACAAGGCTCTGCAGCCCAGCTGCCCTAGGTTCGAATTTCAACCACATTAGTTAGCTGCTTTGTGGGCAAGCCACGACTGGAGGGTTCACTAAGATCCCCATTCAGTACTTCATCCCCTTCCTCCACAAGAGGAAGGAAATTCTCTGGTACAGGCGCAGGGTCTTTCCTAATGGTGTGGGCAGGAGGGGGCCTGAGAGTGTTTGCTCCTCTGCGGTACATGGGGCCTTTCATTCAGGGCCTGAGGCCTGAATTTCCGAGTCACTTCTGATTGCTATGATCTGAACTCTACCTGGGCAGTACTCCCAGCATCTTCCCATCCTACTGAGTTCTGCCATTTCATTTTGAATTTTCTGATTTTTATTATAACACTTGATTTCCCAGGTTGTTCATCATGCAGTCATTTCAGGTATGAAATGCTCCAACACCAATTCCACCACCACCACCAGCGTGACCTTCCCTTCACCAGTGTCCCCAATCTCCCACCCACCACCCTAGCCTTCCTCAAACAAGTTTACTTCATATTGCTTGTTACAACACCAACAAATAGAATTATCAAAACTTAGATCAACATGAGTCAATTGGAAATGACTATTATCTCACCATGATGTTACTAAAGTCAGTGTCTCCGGGTTTCCTGGCTGTGGTTGGGAGCTAGTTGAGACTTCTGTTTCACTTTTTAGGCTCAGTAAGGTTGATAGATTTCTATGTCACTTTCCCATCAGATTTCCTATGATACTACTATAAAATAGTGAGGTGTCAAGTGACCACATGGGCCTGATGCTCCAGGACTTAGATCTAAAGCAAACCATGTGACTTGGAAGTTTGATAAGATTACGTCTTGGAGCTGGACCATTTCTATCAGAGGGTGTAAGGCAATGATGCCAAACCTTTTTGAGCTCGAGTGCCCAAACTGCAGCACAAAACCAAAGAATTTCCTCAAAGTGCCAGCACGTCAATTAAGCCTTAATAACAAGATTTTAGTATCTAAAAGCTTCATAAATTTTATAAATTTAATAATTGCGGACCTTCCTGCATGCCAGCTACAAGGCCTTCGCATGCCACAGCTGGCACACGTGCCATAGGTTCGCCATCACGGATGTAGGGTGTGGTGTTAGGCTGCTGTAGTTCATGCAGGAAGGGGACTCTGCAACCACTGTCTACTTTCTCAGAATGTCACAGAGGCTTCCTGCTACTTCTTTGCTGTGTATACACTCTGCCATAGCTGTAGCGTCCATCCCTCTGCTTCTCCCATGGCTGTCTCCTGGATCCCAGCCCATTCTCTGCTCCTCTGGCTTCTCTGGGGCATCTGCCAAGGCAGAGCTCTTATCCATAAGCAGTCAGCATCTACAAGGTCCTGTGTGTCCCCGAGCTTCCTCCTCTTCAGCATCTGCCTCCATCAGACTCTTAGTAGTTTCTTGGTTCTCATCCATCTCTTTGCCAGCACTCCAACCTTTCCCCAACCAGGGAGGGGAGTTTCTGACAAGGGATATTCTGTCATGCTTGTTGAGTGCTGCTGGAGATGGCAGTTGGAAAATGGCTTTTGCACCTTAACTCCTATATTGTCTCCTATTTGTTTTATTTTTAAGCAGGACTTGTAAAGAATTGATTTTTTTATTTCTTTTTTTAGTTGATGGTAGTATTAAAGCTTTATAGTTGCAAAACATGACACCAATCTCTCCTATAGTGATTCCAGATCCCTCCATCTTTATCCAATCCCTTCATCCACTCCAAGTTGTATCGATCATGACCTTCTGAGACTTTTTTGTTTGTTTGTTTCTTTGTTTGTTTGGGGTCACACTGGAGGCACTCAGAGGTTACTCCTGGCTCTATAATCAGAAATCACTCCTGGCAGGCACGGGGGACCATATGGAATGCCAGGATTCAAAACACTGTCGCTTGGGTTCCTGTGTGCAATGCAAATGCCATACAGCTGTGCTATCTCTCCGGCCCCACCTTTCAGTCTTTTGTTTTATTTGGTCATGCTTAGCAGTGCTCAGGCTTTCTATCGACTCTGCTTTGGGATCACTCATGGCAGGCCTCAGATCACCATATGAGGTTCTGGGAAAATGAACCTGCAAGTGCCCTGCGTGCTGGCCTATCTGTCCAGTGCCCACACCCCATCCCAGACTTTTTTCCCAGTTGTTCTTGTTTTTGTTTGGGGTTACTTCTGATTCTTCACTCAGGAATTACTCCTTATGGGTTTGGGGAAGGCCACATTGATACCAGGATCAAACCCAGGTCTTTCTTTGCAGGCAAAGAAAATGCCCTACCTGCTGTACTATTGCCCTCTGCCCTTAAAGCAGCTCGGAGAGAGCCAAATGCTGTTTTTTCCCCTGGGTGTAGGAAGTGAGGGTATCAGAGGGGGTGATACCATCCCTAGAGGAGCCTGTGGTCGGAGCCTATGCAGGTCACTGCTGCAGGAGGTGACTCAAGAGACTGGAACATAACAGCCACCAAACAGTGGTCTGAGAAGGTTGCTGTGGACCCTCTTTTCTTCCATCCTCAAGTTCCTTGCTGCCCCCTGACTGAGTACCAGTCCATGCAACTGACTTCCAAATCACGGAAGGTCTGGAGATAATAGCGTGACAGCTGTGGACCTGACCCCAGTCACCAGCCCAGCCATTGTCCTTTCACATTTACTACCATCTACCACTGAGTAGCCCTCTGCCACTGCAGTATCTGGACTTGTCATGCTGCAGAGCTCTCTCCCAGCTTCCTGTCTGGCTGAGTCTGCTTATTACTAATCCTTGGACCTCTGCTAAAATATTACCTCTGTCCCTCAACCTTGAATCTGTTCTCCTAGGGTCAGGACCGAGTTTTTAAAATGCCCATTAACTATTTGAGTGAGTGGAGTCTATTATATATTGATGAGGTAATTGCTTCTGTTGCCTTCACCACAAATCCTAGACCCCTCTTGGGGAGGAGAAACCTCATCTGACTTTGCTCAGTCTTCTGGATGCACAGAGCACCATATCTGTGCTCAAGTGTGTGACTGGGCCACATGAATAAAAGAAACAGGGAGATAGGCAATTGCAAAGAGTGGACTATGTAAAACATGGACACTGGGGGAGCTAGTATAGTGGAGAAGGCACCTGCCTTGCACACGACTAATTATGGTTTGTGCCCAGCAGAGAAAAAAGTTCCCTGAGCCCACTAAGAGTGATCCCTGAGCATAATGTTAGAAGTAAGTCCTGAGCACAGACAGGTGTGGTTCAGAAAACAAGATATGATAAATAATTAATAATAAAATATGTGCTCTAAAAATTCAGAAACCTTGCCTCCCACAGGTAGATAAGGGAGATTCTGAAGGGCCTAACATGGGAGCTGGATTTGAAGAATGGGGTTGTGAGAAAAGCTTGGGAAGAGGTTTCTTGAATAAGGGGGTGGGGACACTGCACCTCTGGGGTGTTGAAGACGATGAGGACTGGGAGATGCTGTGTAGATGTTCCTTCTCTGTACCCACCTCTAGCCGCTGGCCATTTAAATTTTGTTCTGCTTTGATTTGGGGGTTATACTCAGCTGTGCTCAAGATCCTAGCTCTGAATTTAAGTTCATTCAGTCCTGGAAAGATGGTGGTTGGGATGTCAGGGGACAATTAGGGTGCCAGGAATTGAACCTGGGTCAGCAGCATGCACAGCAAGCACCCTACACATTATGCGATCTTTCTGACCCCTGGTTACCATTTTTGTTCTTTTACTCTCTTGGTCACCCCTGGCAATACTCAGGGGTTATTTCTGACTCTGCATTCAGAAATCATTCCTAGTTGTATTCAGGGAACCAAATGATGGATGCTGGGGAACAAACCCCAGTTGGTCATATAAAAGGCAAGTGCCCTACCCACTGTACTATCTCTTTGGCTCCTCTTCTTTTCTTTCCTTTACTCTTCCTGCACCTTTCTTTGCTGTTGGTGTTGCTGTGGAGATGGTGCCTTGGTGCTCACTGAGGGTCACACTCCTTTAGCTGTGCTCACATGTATGTGAGTGTGTCAGTCACTCATTTTGGGACTGCACAGCTGGCTGCCATGAAGACAGAGTTCATTTTTGGTTTCAGTATCCCTGCAACAGTCAGTCCTGTCTGCTAGGTGTCTCCAGCAGTTCTAGGGATTGAACTCATAACTGTCCGTTATGACTAGCAGGATTATTCTAGAAGTTCCTGGCCCTACCATTTTGCCCCACCCTACCAGGTGCTGGACAGACTGGTCCCCTTCCCTCTAAATCCTGTATTGTTGGCTTCCCTGGGAAGAGCTTGAGACTAGGGTCCTTCCTTGCTTTGCCCAGACTGGGAGAGCACCTCAGAGCCAAGCCTGGAGGCCAGAGGTCCCTGTTCTTCCTGTCCCCACCACACCCTTTCTCTCCTCTGAGGGTTCCAAAGACTCTGGAACACCAGCTGAGCTGTGACTTCAGGTTTGGGCAGGAGCCCACTCACCCCCCAGGGACACATTGGGGCCGTCTGGGCCACAGGGAGCCAGACATGAAAACCGCCAGCGGAGCAGGGTGGCCGGCCACACTGTGCCAGCCTGGACATCCACCCTGCCCCTCCCTGAGGGATGTCCCCAGTAGACTGGCTATGGGCCTGTGGCTCCAGTGGGGGTGCAGGGGGCCTGCCTCCTGCAGCTTGTGGCTGGAGAAGGACCAAACTGCTGTCCTGCCAGTTCTGTGTGGGGAAGAGGGAGGTGTCCCTGGCTAGCCAACACCCCAGAGGATGCCAGCCGCAAGCCCTGGTCTTTGCCCTCTGCCCACTGATGACTTGGCCTAAGGGGTTCTTGAGGACCAATATACACTTCTAGTACTTGTGGAGAGGAACGCTATAGACTAGAGGGTGTTTCTGGCTTGGGATAGGGGTCTGGGAGAGCCCCAGTGCTTCCCAATTCCCTGATTTCTAGATTTCTAGGATGTGGCATGGCCAGCAGACCAGAATGGCACATGGTGGGTCTTTTCTTGAAACTTGAAGATGGTACCTTCTCAGTATCCCCAGGGATGGAGGACTTTGAGGGAGTCAATGCTGTTACCCACTAAGTACCAAGCAGCTGTTGTGTGTGGCTCTCAGGGGCCAGTAGAGGCCAAGGGAGAAACTGGCAGGACCCCACGATCCCTTAGATATTCCTAATCACCTTTCCCAGAGCACAGGGAAAGAGAAAGTGGAAAGAGAGGAAAAAAAAGTAGAAAGGGAAAGAGGGTGCTCAGCTTGCTCAGTAGTGCGAAGAGGGGCCTCCTGCGGTGGGACAGGCATGGAAGAGTGAGCCCCGGGGGTGGAGGGCATTGCAGGAGAGAACAGGGCTAGCCCTCCTGGGGGCAAAGAGAAATAGCTCAAGCTTACCCTCCACGGTGGCCCCTCTGCCTCATGGGATTCACTTTCCTGCTTATTGGTTTTCTTCCAGAGCAATAAAGAGAATCAAGACAAGATTTCTTCAGCTTCACTGATTGATTCCATTCCTGTTTCCCTCCATGATTACTCATGTTTGTTCTTTCACTGGTTCATTCATTCATTCAATCCACCCTACTCCCTGGCAAGTACTTGACCTTTTGTAGGACTCGGGGTGTTGAAGAAGTAGAAGATGAGAGTTTCTTTACCTTTTTGGGAGCACAAACCTCATGGATGCAGCAAAGCTCCGTATACCCCGTTCTCCCAGGAAACAACCTCTCAGGGCTGGGTTCACAGACTTTGATCCTTTAAGCAGGGAGGCAGGTGTGAACCCCAGAACTAAACGCGTGACGATAAATGCTCAGAGGGCTGCATGCTGGTTTATTGTGCCTCTTATCTAGTTGAACCCCAGTTTCTTCACTCTTAAAAGAAAAATAATTCATATCAAATGTCAGTGCTTCTGAGGAGAATAAATGAGATCAAGGCTAGCACTGCCTGGTGTACATCAGGTGTTTGTTATATATGAAAGCTCTCTTTCTTTCCCCTTTTTGGCATCCTTGAGGGATGTAAACTCCCAGGGAGAATATATATACACTCTAGCAAGGACCTGGAAGGTGGGTCACATGTGAATGGGTTTTAAAGATGAGCAGCAGTTTGTGATAATGTTTTATTCATTTTATAATATAAATAGCCATCTAAAACCCTGGGTCCCGATCATAGGAGGTCAGACATGATACTGGTAATTCTCTTTATCATCAATGTGGTCTGGTGGTTGCTCTGTGCCCTCAGTTGTTCTGGGCATCTTGGTTTTTGTTTGTTTGTTTGTTTGCTTGTTTTTGGGTCACACCGTGAAACGCTCAGGGGTTCCTCCTGGATCTATGCTCAGAAATCGCTCCTGGCAGGCTTGGGGAACCATATGGGATGCCAGATTCGAACCGCTGTCCTTCTGCATGGAAGGCAAATGCCTTACCTCCATGCTATCTCTCCGGCCCCCTAGGCATCTTGTGCTTATCTACTCACAATAGCTATTTGTTATAGAAGAAAAAACAAGGGGCCGCAGCAATAGTCCAGTGGGTAGGGCATTTGCTTTGTGCATGGCCAATCAAGGTTTGATCCCCATATGGTCCCTGAAGCCCTCCAAGAATGATTCTGGAGAGCAGAGCCAGGAAGTAACCTCAGCACCACCGGGTATGGCCCCCAAAGTGCACAGCAAAGTCAAGTTCTGTCTCAATGTTTGGTAGCAGCACTGCAGTGGACATTGGCTCTATCTCTAAACCACTTCCCCATGTTGTTTTCCCAGAGCAGTTCTGCTTTCCCACCAAGGTCTGATCTTTAACTCCTACACTTTTCCCTGCAGATCACTTCAACTGGAACAGACAGAAAACAGAAACCCTCCCAAAGAATAGTGCTTCCCCCAAATCCAAAGCAAACTGTGTTCATCCCAGGTTGGTTCTCAGAACTTTGCTTTAAATTTGGGTTCTGCCCACTCTGCCACGTCTCTGTTTCTTCATCTGTTAAATGGGTGTGAGAATTCCAACTCCATAAGACTCAGAACAAGATCTCTGCCAGCCCTTTGAGTCAAGTGCTTGGCAGTCTCTTGGGGCTTATGGAGGCATCTAGGACCAATACACACCGCAAGCTCCTTCAGGCCTGCTCTTCTGCCAGATCTTGGCTCCAGTCCCCAGGTATATATGTTGCTCTAGAAATGCTTCCTAGTGGAAGAGCCCCCAGGGGCACCTTCTACTAGTCGATCTCGAGCACTTTTTGAGCAGGATGCTCCCTTGCCCAGTAGGACCTGAATAGTCAGGGCTGTAGAACTCCATTGCCAGAGTCTGGATGGAGCATTCTCACCCCAAGTTTCCTTGCTGGTGGACAGCTCTGCCAACGGTGATCACTCTGGCCTTCAGCACCCCTGAGTGTACTAGACTCAGACTGGGCTTCACAGTTCTTGGGACACAAACAGGTGGCCGGAGAGGGACCAGGTCACCTCATTTTCACTCAAAGCATCTGCCAAGATTCTTCTATTAATACACCAGCCTCTCCCTACAGTCTCCTAGGGACCTGACCTGGGAGGAACATGGCCAGGTCTGGTCTGGAAACCAGAACTCTATCAAAACAGTGTGTGGGAGGTAGTTTGGAGTGATAGCAAAGCAGTAGGGTGTTATCTTGCACAAGGTCCACCTGGGACAGACCAGGTTTGAACCCCAGCATCCCATATAGTCCCTCTAGCTGCCAGGAGAGATTTCTGAGTCTTGAGCCAGGAGTAACCCATAAGCACCTCTGGTATGTCCCCCAAAACAAAATAAAAAATAATAATAATAAAAAAAACTGTTCTGGGGCCCAAGAGATAGAACAATGGGTAGGGAGCTTGCCTTGTAAGCCATTGACCTGGGTTTGATCTCTAGAACTTCATACGGTCACTTGAGCCCCACCAGGGATAATCCCTGAATGCAGAACCAGGAGTAACTCCTGAGCACCACCAGGTGTTGTCCACCCCCCAAAACAACACCCCACCCCATAAAACAAAAAAAAAAACAAATAATAAAGCAAACAACAACAATAAAAAAAAAGAGCAATGTCTGTCGATTGCAGACTCCAGGCCCTCCACAATTTAAAGAGATCTTTGGGAAATCCCTTTACTTTATAAAGTAAGAGATAAATCCTTGAGGAAAGGTAGGCACATGTACTATGATTAAAGAGGAGCCAAAGTTTGCCCCAGGTTCTTCACATATAGACTGGGAAGCCTAGACCCCAAGATTCCAGGGCCTTGTGTAGCAGGGGGAATCTGTGTGTGGTAGCATGGGGGAATGTGTGTGTGGTTTTATGTAGAGGTCCTTAGAGAGGAACTGGAATGAGACAGAGAATGCTCAAATCTAGTGAACAAAGAGAGATGGAACAGAGGTCCAACTGCCAAGGCAGCATGCAAGGATGAACTGATGCCTGCCCTAGGAAGGGTCATCCAGAAGTTGTTTTGGGTCACGCTCTTTACTCCCCTGGCCTAAGGCAACCCAGCATTGTGGGCCTCCATCACCAACTGGGGTCTGAGCTTAATGGAAGCTGACCCTGGTTCAGCATGGAGACCTCAACAGTGATGGTTGGAGGATGTCCTAGAATGCCAGCAATGACATCCCCGCCATAGTTGACAGGCCCTCTTGTAAAGCCCTAAGGAGAGATGAGAGCCTATGGTTCAGAGGTTTTTCTTGCTATTTACATGTACTTGGGCCAGTATTAGTTGGAGGTCCTTGGGAGGGGATGCAATGGTAGAGGTCCCAGTGTTGCAGGAAGGAGCTAACCCACCCAGCACCCACAGGAGAATATGAGGATTAAGGCCATGACATGGCAGGGACCTAAAGAATTCTGACTATAGAGCACCCATCCTTGCATTTATCTGTTCAACCATCATTTAAGTGTCTGCTTTGTGTCAGGCATTATTCTAGGTTCTGCAGTTGCAGCAGTGCACCAAAAGGCTAAATTGACCTGCCTTTTCAGAGTCAGGATCTGGTAGGGGAAAAAAGTCTACAGTTAGACAAGTATGTGTACACACAAACCAGATATATCCATAATTATTCTGAAGAAATTCTGTAGGGAGAAGGGGTTGGGGGACAGATAGAAGATGGCAGGCTATTTGGTGCAAGAAGGACAGATAAAGCTTTTCTGAAAAGGTGATACTCAAATAGGTACCTACCATAGATGTCCTGATCATGTGATCATGGGAAAGAATGTTTGTAGCAGCAGGAACAGTAAGTACAAATGCACCCAAGGCAGGCGTATGTATGTAATGTTAAGAGTAATAAGAATAAGAAACAAGGTACATGGGAGTAAGCAGGGAATTAAAATATGTGGCCTGGTCCTAGGGAATCGAAGGTCAGACTGACAATCTAGCTGAATGGAGGGATTCTTGATGAGGAATTTTTTTGTTTGTTTGTTTTTTCAGGCACACCCGTTTGATGCTCAGGGGTTACTCCTGGCTAAGCGCTCAGAAATCGCCCCTGACTTGGGGGGACCATATGGGATGCTGGGGAATCGAATCGCGGTCGTTCCTTGGCTAGCACTTGCAAGACAGACACCTTACCTCTAGCGCCACCTCGCCGGCCCCTGAGGGGTTTTTCTTACACAAACAGAAGAGTTTGGGCAGGAGATGGTAGTAGGTGGGTAGGTGGCATGTTAAAGGGACCGGGTGTGAGGTGGATAGAGAATGTTCTGACCCCAGCTCTGTGGAATCTCTCTGAGCCTCTGTGCATTCGTCTGAATAACCAGATTGCTAAAAGTACTTCCTCCAGTTCAGGCCCCCAAAGTACAGGGGTGGCACATCTTGTCTTTTTTTGTTTTTTTTTGGGGGGGCCACACCCAGTGACGCTCAGGGGTTACTCCTGGCTATGCGCTCAGAAGTCACCCCTGGCTGGCCTGGGGGACCATATGGGGCACGGGGGATCGAACCGCGGTCCGTCCAAGGCTAGCACGGTAAGGCAGGCACCTTACCTTCAGCGGGGGTGGCACATCTTGATGCTTAGGAAGTATTGAATCTGAATGATTCGTTCCCTCCCACACCCCAATTCCCAGGAACCCATTGCAGGAAGAAACACACTTTCAATGCATAATCACTTAGTTCAGGAAACCCAGGAGATCTGAGGGGCACTCTGGGCCAGGGGGAGAAGGTGGCTTCAACTCGCTAAAAGTATCCCCAGTGTCTCAGTGCCTTGCTGGCCACTCTAGGCCTTGGTGCACCTAGAATTCCTAGTTCCCATGCCCCCCGGCAGAGGTGCCTTTTGGCCTCCTGTTTATTTGTTTGCCTTTGACCTGCGTGGAAGTTTCAGCAGAGAAACCGGCCCCACCAGTTACCAGTCACTGAACCCAGCACCCCGCACACCCCAGCACAGTCTCCCAGCTGCTGCAGCAGCAAAGTCAACAGTGGACAGAGGACAATGAAGGGGAGGTGCAGTGTGGGGCTGAGAGTCCACTGTGCTCTCCTGCAAGTCAGGCATTTAACCCCGCAGGGGGTGACTGTCAGGGGTAATGAGGGGGAACAAACAGGGGTGGAAGGGGTTGGGGAGAAATTTATCTCAGGGTGCTGGTGGCAATAGGCTGGCTGGCTCCTTTGGCCCTGCTAGGCAGACTATGGAGATTGGA
Source organism: Crocidura indochinensis (assembly GCA_004027635.1). Taxonomy (NCBI): domain Eukaryota; kingdom Metazoa; phylum Chordata; class Mammalia; order Eulipotyphla; family Soricidae; genus Crocidura; species Crocidura indochinensis. The sequence goes on from PVKC010007647.1 coordinate 21,342, forward strand.
ACACTTTTCTGGGTTGCCATCGGCCTAGAAGCCTGAATGAAGGGACAGCCCTGTAGGGGCTGATCTAGCCTTCCAGCACCCTCACATTAACCAACCTTTGTATGTCTTCCAACAAAGAGCCCAGGAGACTGCTATGTGCAGGGCTGGGAAGACAGTCCCAGTGGCTGCAGTGTGGATATTCTGCATGCAGGATCCCCCAGCTCTAATGCTTGGTACCTCATGGTCCCTTAAACAACCTGGGCATGTCTACCCTGCCCAAGTTTAAACACTTTCCCCCCCCCCCCCCAAGAACATGACCTCCCCCTTCTTCTCACAAGGAACATTTCTCAGGGAACAGGATAGTCAGAGAAAGGAAGTGACTTTGGTAAGACCACACACACAGTGAACTGCTGCCAGGCACAAAGGGGTTCTGGACTCCCAGGCCAGAGCTTGATTGGCAAGTGCCTGACTATGCTACCCACTGCTTGGGTGGCAAGATCTGTGTCCCTTCTTCTTGCACTATGATGACCTGAGAGGGGACAGGGACTGTGCCTAATTCAGGGTCAAGGGAGCTCGAGGAGGCTGGCTGAGCTGTGCAAGCTCTTGGGAGCAGCGGGGCTAGAGGGTGGGAGGAAGCCCTGGCCCATCTGCCATGTGGCTTCATCCTGCTCAGGGCCATCTCCCTGGATCAGTTTCACTGTCTTTCCAATGGGTTGCCCTGCCAACCTGTCAAGGCCACAGGGCTGCTGTTGCCCTGGTCTAAAGCTCTGCCATGGAGATGAGGTGGCAGGAAAAGGGCCTTGAGCAGGGAGGTGAGTCCCAACCCTACTCCTTGGGCTTTGGAGTTACCCTTTCAGAAGTCTAACTCGTGAGCCTGCCTCCTTCAGAAAGTCTACCTGTTGGGGCCGGAGCAATAACACAACAGTAGGGTGTTTTTGCCTTGCATGTGGCCAACCAGGGACAGATTTGGGTTCGATCTGCGGCACCCATATGGTCCCCCAAGTCTGCCAGGAGTGATTTTTGAGTGCAGAGCTAGGAGTAACCCCCTGAGCGCTGCAGGGTTGTGGCCCAAAAACCAGCCAACCAAACAAACAAACATAAAAAAAAAAAGGAAATCTATCTGTATCCTTCAGGGAGTTTGCAGGATATTGGGGAGAACTACCCTGTTTCACAGTGGCCAAAGAATGAAGCTCATCTTTCAATGCTGTGCTGAAAAGCTGACTAGTGGTCCCATAAGCACGGTCAGACTCATGGGCATTATAGACCTTGGTATGGTACTAGGTAACACACCCCCTCCTCAAGACCCTCAAAAGGGATGGAGGCTTCTGCCTATGGCCATAGATTTCCTAGGGCTCCCCCAGATCCGCTGCCCTGAAGGAGTCCCTCTCTACCCCATGCATAGCCTCCTTCAGCACAGAGGAGGGGAAGCACAGTGATTACACCCTCTGAAGGTGACAGTTGTCAGGATTAATAAATAGAGTCATCCTCATCCATCCCAATACATGTTTCTCTCCAAAAGGTTCTCTTGGTCATAGATTGCACTGCTCAGCTGGCCTGGAGATATGCTCAGTGCCCACCCCCTGCCAGCCCAGTCTCCCACCTGGGGGCAGTGAACAGAGTCAATGGGGTGTCGGAAGCCATCAGGGCCTAGGAAACCACCAGTACAAGGGGTCAGGGGACCCCAGCTCCTGCTTGAGCTGTGGCCAGAGGTGAAAGTTCCCCACGCCTCTCTCCTCTCCTCCCTGCCTGGCTTTGGTCTTGTCCAGTCCTGGTTGTCTGTGGTGACAGAACCCGTTCCCACCTACCCTTTCCCAGGCTACTCCCGGCCATTGCTACTGCATGTAGGGCTCACATGTAAAAATATCCTAGTTTTTTATTGAGCTTGTTATCTACTATTTTTATCAGTCGTTCTAAGCAAAGCAGGACTGGGGAGAAAAAAGGGAAAATCATACAGCTTTGTTTGCCAAACTCAATAGAAATAGCAACGGGGTGGGCTATTTTTGACAAGATGAATACCCCTGTCCTCTGAGGTCTTCCCTGGCCCCACACCAGCCTTCTTTGTCTCTCTGCCTGGACAGCAGATTTTAAAATACGCCCACGATTGCCAAACCACTAAATGCACCCAACAGGCTCTTGGAAACAAGGATGATCGTGGGGGGTAAATATATATATATATGATTTTTATTTATATACATTGCTTTCTCTGCTGTCCCCTGAAGGAAATCACACTCTTTTGTTTGAAAAACCTCCCAGGTTGGGTTTCGTGGCCTTTTTTGGGTTGTCCCACTCCCACGGAAACAGCAGAAGTTACTCTGAAACGTGCAGTGGTTTGGGCAGTGTTTCCACAGGGCCTGGCCCATGACATCCAGCACTGGCTCCTACTCTGGGCTGGTGCAGCCAGCAGGAACGAAGCGGGACCCAAGGAAACTGGAGTGTCGGAGGGGGTGGGAACAGGCTTGAAGGGAGGCCGTGGGAGGTGGGAGGTGGCAAGGGTTCATCTGGCCGCTGGACAGGCCTGCAAGAGGACCAGGAGGGCTGACGCATCACTCCCTCTCTGCAAAGCCACCGTCTGTGACGGCTCAGGGCCTCAGGGTCACAGTGCACACATAAGAGTCCCTGCCAGCAGCCCTCACTCTGGGAAAGCCACAGCTCCTGGGTCTGGGGCACAGCAAAGAGGTGCTTAGTGGGGAGCAACTCATGGCATAGCTCCAAGTCTGTCCCCTCATGCATTACAGGAGGGGCAGACTAGTCTGTGCTCTCTGTGGGTAGGGACAGGAAAGAAAGTGGAACCGGGCTGGAGTGAAAGCAAAGCATCAGGTAGGATTCTTGCCCTACAAGGTTCAATTTCTCGCACCCCATATGGTCCCTCAAATCCACCAGGAGTGATTCCTGAGTGTAGAGCCAGGAATAACCCCTGAGCATTGCTGGTGTGACCCCAAAACAAACCAAGTGGAAACAGGAGAAGACGACTGAGCAGGGGAAACTCAGGCTTCTGCCCTGCCATGGCATGGTCCCTTAAGAACTGAGAAGTGATCTCCGAGTCCAGAGCCCAGATTAGCCTCCAAACACTGCCAGGTGTGAACACCATTCCCACCCACCCCCAACCTCTGCCAAGCTATGATAAAAAGAAACTAAAAACAAAAGGCAGTATTAGTGATCTTCCTGCTTCAAGGGATGGGACAGTAGATATCATAGGACCTCATCGCTCCACTGACTCCTCCCCAGGACCCTATGTGCCTTTTTTCAGGGTTCATTGGGCTGCCCTCTTTCCTAAAGTTTTTGTGGAAAATCAAAAGCCCATCCTGGAAACAATCCTGCAGCATATACCTTCCCTACCATGTTCAGTTTTTGAGACTCATTGCTGGCCTGGTCTTGTGAATCAAGGGTCTACATTGCATGTATGTGATCCTGAGTTGGAGCCTCAGAGCACTCCATAGTAGCCAGCATGGTTGGTATCACCCACTTAGTCTCTTCACATCACAGAAGACTCATCTCAGTACCTATCCCTGGGAAGATGTGTCCCCTTCTTAGCAGGACAGACTATGGAATCTGTCACTCACCTTTCCCTAACCCATCATTGAGTATGAGCTGCCTGACTGCACCCTGCTTGCCGGCGTACAGGGACATTCCCACCCAGACTCCCAAAGGCCCATTGAAGAGAAGTAATAGGAGAGGAAAAAATGGAGAATGAGTGAGAAAATTGAGGGGCAAAGAACAGGACTGAGTAGGGATAGATGGGGTGAGAAGGAAGAGCGATATGGGGGCACAATTGGGGGATTTTTCCCCAGACCCAGGGGTACAAGGGAGCCTCTGACTTTGAATTACTTTTTCAGGAGATGCGTGGTCCATGAATGGAGGGAGGGGACCCCGTTCTTCAGTGGCATTTGCCTATAGCTGGTGGGTGCTTGTCGTGGGGCTCTCCTTGCCAGCCAGAATGATGGAGAGTGAGTCCCCAAGTGAGTGAAAGAATCTGCAATTCCAGACAGTAGCTGTCCCTGCTCAGAGGACAAGCATAACAGGGCCACTCCCAGATCCTGGCCCCCAGATAGTTACTAGAGGAGCAGAGGAGAGTTTCCCCAGCCGGCCCCTGTCCCGTCTGGGAGTGAATTGTCCCCAAGCCTCCCTGTCTGAATAGCTTTGCTTCTGAAAGGGGCTTGTGACAAAAGACAGACTGACGTCCTCATACGCACATGGGCTGCCCACCCACATGTATGGGAGTGGGGGGCCTGAGGGAAGTGATGGGAGTCTTCCAAGTGGGAATAGCATGCATACTGCACTGTGGCCCCAGAGCCTTGGCTGGCTTCCCCTCCTCCTTCCTAGTGGTGGTCTCAAAAGGCTCAGGCTGGGGGGGGGTGGAGTCAGTGTCCTGAGAAGGTGTCTTGGGACATAGCAGGGCCCTGAGTGATCAGTGGAGCCCTGATTGGGGGTCTGGGCAGGGGTTGAAGTCAAGCTGGTTCTCATGGAGCCCCAGGTGTGGAGGAGGATGTGGGACGTAGCTGCTCTTGCTGGACACATTCTCCTCTCCTGCTGCTGCTGGCCAGGATGCAGCCAGTTCCCCTCCTGACCCTAGCTCAGGTAACTGTCCCTTTCTAGGGCTCAGAGTGCACACCCTACATATCTGGGCGTGCATAGCTGGAGTCACAGTGAGTGGCCTTGGAGGCGGGTCCTGAAGCTTACAGTTCTACATCTGATTGTGATTTTGTTTGTTCAGAAGTGAACAGGGAGAGAATTTTCTGTTGATTTGATTTAGTGTCTGCGCATATGTGCGACTTTGGTCCTTCTCCACCCAAAATCTGGCTCTGTGGAACCTGGTGGGTTTGTGTCCCCACCTTTAGGCCTGAAATTATCCATGTCTTTATTCAGCAAACTTTTTCTTCTTCTTTTTTTTTTTTGTTTTTTGGTGCCATACCCGTTTTATCTCAGGGGTTACTCCTGGCTAAGTGCTCAGAAATTGCCCCTGGTTTGAGGGGACCATATGGGATGCTGGGGTATCAAACCGTGGTCCCTCCTTGGCTAGCGCTTGCAAGGCAGACACCTTATCTCTAGCGCCACCTTACTGGCCCCTTTTTTTCTTCCTTTTTTTTTTCCAGCAAACTTTTTACAAGCCTGGGATGTGCTAGGAACTGGCTGAGCTTCTGGAGTGCCGAGAGTTGCACTCATTAAGTCCCCTTGAATATCAGAGAGAGGGAGAGGAAAAGGAGATCCCCAAAGGTTGCCCAACAGGACAAATCCATCAGTGGATTTGTGGCGAGTCTGCTTTTGGGGTTTGCAGCAATTCATATTAAGGAACTTTCTCCAAGTAACTGCAGATCACCAGCTGAGTGTCTGATATGGCTGAACCTACATGGTCTGTAGTCCAAAGCAAATGTGTGTGTATATACATCATGCTAGGCATGTTTGTGTTTATGTGTATTTGCGCACATGCAAAGATGTTGGTGTGCCCATGTACACAAATATTGTTATGCACTTGTATGCATTCAGAATGTACTTACCAGTATGCATGTGCATATTTCTCTACCCGTGTGCACACATGTATGTGTCCATGGGCATGTACACATGTATATCCATGGTTAAGTGGGATGTGTGTCTGTGCACACATGCATGGATTTGGGCACATGTGTCTCTAGAACATGCTTGCACATATCTATGTGTGTGCATGTCTGTGCTTGCTAGTCTGCACATAAATACATATGCATACCTCTGTGTAACACATGACTGTGTGCACACAAGCAAATGCATTTATCTCTGTGCACATGTCTGTGTGCCATACCTGCATCTCTATGCAAATCAGTACATGTATTACTCATGTACACACATCGCTTGGGCCTCTATGAACACAGATATGAGTACACACATGTATGCATATATCACTGCAAATATGTATATATTTGTGTGTGCATATCTGCCTGTGTTCTTATATGTATCTGTGTCTATGTATCAGTCTCTTGTCCTGTATCAAGGGAAAATCCTGCCTCTGTTGTATCTCTGGGTTGAAATAGTGAGAATCTCTCTAGCAATGGACTGATCCTTCCTGGCCCTTTTTCTTCATCTGTGAAATGAAAGCCACTCCCTGGGTTTTTAGGAGGCTATATCTGAGATGATATTTTGCACATGGCAAGCACCCAGTAGATATAGCTGTTGCTATGCTTCTACCACTCTGATTGTTACCCCACATAGTGTCTCAGTTCAGATTTCCAGATGTGATGGTATGTATGTATATGGAGGGTGGTGACAAATAGCTAAATAAGTTATTTGGGGAGCACACCAAGGGCCACTGGAAAGGGGCTGGGAAGAGCAGGATGTGAGAGGAAGGGTGCAGAGGATGGTTCCCATCTGTTGCAGAGAGAGACCCCATACTTCAGGACTATTCCCACTGAAGGTAAGAAGCCCGGGGCTTCTCCCTCCTGCACCCCAGATGTTGGCTAACAGCTGTTCTGGAAGCTGTAAGCTTTATGGTACTTTGCAGGCAAAGCTGCTCGGGAGTCTGGAGGCCAAAGGGGATGGGCAACAGTGGAGAAAGAGGTGTGGGGGAGCTTGGGGAATCTAAGGGTGGCACCACTACTGGCTTACCCAAAGAGAGTTGAGGGGAGCAGCAAACAGCATAAGAGCAGTCAACTACCTCTCTAGTCACTAGACAGGGTGATCCTGGGGGCTCCAAGAGGTCCTGGGGACAGAGAGCTTCTGATAAAGCTTTGTGGGATCACACCTGGCATCACTTGAGGACTCAGGGTCATATTCTAGTCTACTGAGGGCCTGTGAAGTTGGAGACAGTGGTGCTGGCAGGGGCATGTGGTGCATAGGGCACATGCAAGGCCTGTTCATGCATGGCACGAGTCTGCCGCTGAGCCATGCCTCAGCCCATCCTGGCCTGTCTGGGCAGGGTGGGGACTTGGTCAGGTTTGGACTCCATTGGACAGATGGCTCTGCTAGCAGAGGCCTCATGTGTAGGGCTCTCAGTGAACCCCACCACCCTCTTTTGTACCCCCAATCTTCCCCTGCCCTATTGTGCCTGCTGGGTCCTTCTGGGTTTCACAGAGAAATAAGTGCCCCTCAGCAGGGAAAGAGCGACCAAAAGAGACATGCAGGCCCAGAGCCTCCTTTATGGCAGAGTCAAGTAGAGGCAGCAAGACTTTTCCTGGAACGGGGGCTAGAGGGACCCCCATACTGTACTCCAGGGGAAAAGAATAATCTATTACAGGGCTTGGAGGAGGGAGATCCAGGGTTCAGGCCCCCCATCCTGAACATTCAGATTATGAATCTAAATCCTGGTGCTGCTCCAGGAGAGCACAACACTACAGAGCTCTACATCCATGAGTGCATAGGTATATATATATATATATATGCATGCATGGGGCACATGTATGTAAATATATATAATGGACATTCAAACGCACAAGGTGCATGTATTTATAGGCATGTGTGTGTGTGGGGGGGCATGCCCTGTCCTCATAGTCTCAGAGAGAAAGAAAATTGCCTGTGAGTCAGATTTTGGGAGGAGCCCCTGACAGGAACCTTATTTTTAGGAAGCTCCCAAAATGGCATTTAGGAGGCCCCCCAGGGCCACTCCCAATGAATCTTGGTCAACAGGACCAATAAATCAAGGGCATGGTGCTACTTGGGCCCTGTGGGACTCAGCACAGTGTGCCAGGCTCATACCCAGCTGTTCTCTGGGTACTGCCTGATACCGGGGATTGAACTAGAGTTGGTCACATGCAAGACTTTTGCAATCTCTGGATCCTGGGGCCCTTTTATCTAAGTTTGCATGTATGCATTTTGGATTGGGACCAATCCCTGTAATGTTCAGGGCTTACTCCTGGGTCTGTGTTCAGGGTTCACTCCTGACAGAGTTTGGGACTCTAACCAAGGTCAGATGCACCTGAAGCAAGTCCTTTCACTCTGCTCCATCTCAAGCCT
>PVKC010007648.1:0-29233 GCA_004027635.1 Crocidura indochinensis
TCTTCTTCTTCTTCTTCTTCTTCTTCTTCTTCTTCTTCTTCTTCTTCTTCTTCTTCTTCTTCTTCTTCTTCTTCTTCTTCTTCTTCTTCTTTCTTCTCCTCCTCACCCGGCAGCATTCATGGGTTATACTCTTGGCTCTATGCTCAGATATCGCTCCTGGCAGGCTCGGGGTACCATATGTGATGCTGGGATTCGAACCTTCGACCTTCTACATGAAAGGCAAATGCCTTACCTCTGTGCTATCTCTCCGGCCCCAAGCACCACACTGTTGAGTTTAGCATAAAACCTCTGGCTTGGTGGTAGAGTGGCAGACCTAGGAGTACTGAATAAAAGCTGTCCCCACCCCCCACCAGAAAAATATATACTTTCTTTTTTTTTTTTAAATTAAGACCTTACCAACTTTCTGCATTTTCTTATTCTTAGAGTGGCTTAGGAATAACACATCTGGTGTTCATAATGCTATTATAGATCTTACTTGTCTTGTCTCAATCTAGTTTTTGAAACACAGCCTATTTTTTCTATTATTAAAGTTTAATTTTAAATTTGAATGTCTGATGATTTGTTTATTTAACTCAAAGTATTCTTTATTAAAGGATACCTCTTCCTGAGACCTGATGGAAAATACAGATTTCCATGGGGTTTAATTCCCAACAAAATCAATGATTCCCTGAGCCTTGCCAGGGATGACACTGATCACAGTCAGGTGAATAGAGTACAGAGTACAGTACCCACAACCTCCCCAAAATAAAAGAAACCTCTTGCAGCATATTATTTTTAAAGAAACAAGGTAAATCTCAAGTTGTATTTAAATAGTTGTCAAGTGATACATGTTTTAAACGAATTCACCAATTAAATCCAGTCACTTTCTATTTGGCCCCATGAGTATTATTCCAACTCTTGGAGTTGTGACCACCTATTGTAGTACAGCAATGATAAAATACCAGCAGGGCTCATAAGATCTGGTCTAAATTTCTTGCCTAGTGCAAGTCAAATAACTTGTGTTGGTGAGAGCCTTCTCATTTGTAAAATAAAGTTAAGCAAGAAGATCATTAAAAGACTTTTATTTTTCAAAAGTTTTTAAGTTTCATAGCTAATGAGACGAATTGGGCATGGTCAGGTCAACTTCCAACTGAACTTATTTGATAGTTATACTGCCAAGACATGGTCAGTACATTGTGGGATTGTACGATCTTCAGAGACTGTTTTATTCACTCGTCATAGAAAATTATTTAAATCTGTGAACTGTCTTCCATTTCTTAACCTCTGTCTACAGCCATTAAAAATATTTCAGTTAACTAAAGAAATTGGATTTTGTTAAATTCTAAAATATATAAATAAGGAATCAAAGAATCACCTGAAAATGCATATCAAATATCACCATGAGATGCATTGTCTCCTGGTGTTTTATTTTATTTTTAATTTAGTAATTGAACGAATCAAAATTTTACATAGTAGATCATTTCTGAAACATTGGTTCACAGCATGTTTCAAAACTCTTCAGTCTATTAATTTTGCTTAGTTCTTCCAACTTAAAATGTTTAAGTATTGAATACTGTGGGGGCTAGTGTGAAGACTTTAGACAATTGATTTTTTAATGTGTAGGTTAGTAGCAATTATAGTCATAAGAGAAGCTTGTATCAAATTTCAATGTACATTTAATGGTGAGAGTGCCTTTTTGAAAATACAAGTTCATCATTCTAAGTTTTATTTTAGGAACCACACACAGTACATTTATCCTTGGTTTAAACCTAAGAAATGACTGACTTAGAAATCTTAACAGTGTAAAGAATGTACTCCTCATATTTTATGAAAGCTGTGTATGTAAGGAGGATGGGGAAACAGCAAGGTTTCACTATTAAAAAAAAGTTACTTTGGTTTGGGGGGAATAGATCCATCAGATGATCACATGCATTGCAGGATTGGGGGGCCTAGATTTCACCTTTGGTACACATGTTTCCTTGACAACTAAAGAGCAACCTCTGAGCACAGAGCTTAGAGTAGCTTCCAAGCAACCTCCTAAATTAATAATAAAATTGGAAAGCTACTCAAGTTAGAGCATAGAACCTTGCTCTGTATCCTAGATTCTTGATGAATTTTTTTTATTTGACAAAAATTCTTGCAGTTTCAGTGGTGTCTTGGCTTAATAAATGTCCAAAATGATTCAGCAGAAATATGTTAAGTACAATGTACATCATATGTAGAAAAGGTGATTATTTCTAACCATCTTATTTATGGCATCAACTACTGAGAGAGAATAAAGATATATTAACCCAAAATAAACACTTTTTGTACCACAGTCAATAGAGGATAATCCGGTAGTGATAGAAAATTGTTTTTATTCTGTTCTTATTCTATAAGAATTTCTCTTGCACTTATTTTGTAGCACAGAAATAAAACAAGACAAGGGAATAAACATGACATGTTGATTCACAAACAAGAAAAGATCCACTTTGCTGAACCAAAAGGGAAGATGGCACAGAATTCTTGTTCTAAATAATAAAAACTACTTTCTCTATGCTTTTGGAAGTGGTTGAGAGGAAAATTTCTAAAAATTACTACCTCTTTTTTTTGTTTGTTTGTTTGCCTTTGTTTTGTTGTTTTGTTTTTGGGTCAGACCCGGCAGTGCTCAGGGCTTACTCCTGGCTCTATGCTCAGAAATCGCTCATGGCCGGTTGGGGGTGGGGGGAGGGCGGGAAGGGGGACGAACATATGGAATGCAGGGATTTGAAGCACCAACCTTCTGCATTCAAGACAAACACCTTACCTCCATGTTCTCTCTCCAATCCCTAAAAATGAATAGCTCTTAATGAGAAAAAATTAAAATAGATTTAAGAACTCCAACTAATGAGGTGAAATAGAGAGATTAGTTGAGAACTGGATTTTAACCTCAGAAATTGGGGGCTCGCTTCACATCTATAGGGCTGGAGGACATTGAACTGGAGGAACAGATGACTTTATAGCTTTCTTGAATTCTAGTCAAGCCAACTTATTCAGATCAAGTCCTTTAGATCATTCCAAAACTTCATATATGCATTTGGCTACATAATAACATCCAGATACACATTAATCTTAAACTATAAGTGTTTTACTCAGTAGAACAATTTCAAAAGAGAAAAAGAAAAAGCAGGAATATTACAATATTCATGTGATAGTGAATATTCAAAGTTCATGTGTAGAATACAACATGTGAAGTTGCAACATGTGATGTACAAAGTGGAACTTCCTCCCTGAAATTGAAGAAGGAAACAGCCTATCACTTTAATATCAGGAATAAATAGAGTAAGGGACAAAGCATTAAAAATTCATAGACCAGGATCTGGAAACAATGATTGATTTTCACATAACGTAATGTAGCAAATTTTGCTATTTAAGATAGACAAAAGGCAAGAGAGACAAATTTTGTGGTTTGTGATTGGAAGTAAAAATGGTTTAGCTGTGATCTTTGATTTTAGCAGTCATATAAGGAAGATACATTTTTTTTCGGAGAAAACTACACAGAACTATATAAATAAAGTGCAAGTAAGTATTCAGAAAAATTTTGAAGCACAATGAATGTACTATTAGAGAAAACAGGGGCTTGATGGTGAATAAGAAGACACTAGCATCCTAAACGAATGAAAAACTTTAAATTATATTAAAAAGGTTTTCCAAATAGATGGGCTAAGAGATAATTATAAATAAAAAAATGAATTTGCTCTTTGTTTTTGTATCTGTTTTCCAAATAAAGCAATGACTCAAGGTCAAATAAATTAGAATAGTCAGCACTTAATAGTCTTGGTAAATAGAGCAGGTCAATAAATATAAATTGATTGGGTTATTAAATAAAAACTGCTTGCAGTTATTTTAGGAAAATCAAAGTTGCCAGGAAAGTTATGTAAGGAATTTTTAAAATAAAGTTGAAATAAGTCTTCTTCAAAAATAATAAACAAAGCCTTACCAATATTCTCTGCTAGGGTCCAAGCAATGACAAAGTATGAATGGATAAAGTAAAAACACCTCCCTTGGAATAGAGAAATTAGATTTTATACTTTTGAGGGCTTTTTGACAGATGATTGAAATAGGAAAAGTTCTTTTATAAAGGCAAAACAAAACAACAACAAAAATCAATACTTTCTCTAAACCAGTATTAAAGCACTTGCATTTTGTTTCCCTGAAAGTGAATTTAGTTTTGATATGACCAATTAAGATATAAACAAATGACAAAGCCTTAACTTAAAGTGTCATTTGAGATGCTTTGAATAGATGAAGGGCACCAGATTCTTAAATTTCAGCAATGTCTAGTGATGCAGTAGAGCAATGTAGTGTTACTTTGACAAATACTTTGCTAATTAATTCACCAAGCAGGACTATATAGTTTGAGTGGGCACTCTGTTGGTGCCATGGATTACAAAAGTCACAGAATTTGATCCTTTTCAACAAGGTGATAACTTATTATTCAAATCACATATTGTTAAATTTAGAAACACGAAGACTTACAAGGGGAAAAATAAAATTTTGCTAGGACTAAAAGAAAAGGAAAGTAGCTTAGCATGATTTCTGCTCAATGGTGTGTGTGTGTGAGTGTGTGTGTGTGTGTATGTGTGTGTGTGTTAAAGGAGGAAGCAAGCTGGTAAAAGATTTGACTAAATCAATACAATATGTCAATGATGGATCCTAAGATAATATATGGCTTTTGATGGCAGAGAGTAAATCTAAATCCAGCCCTCCCTCAAATGAAATATTTCCTTGTCCAGCAATGGGAGCTTTTGTGATATACGGTGTACCTCGCTAAATCTATTATTTCAGCCCAAAGGGATACAGACCACAGTAACTGTCTTAGACATTTTTTATGATTTTCTGTCTACTAGTTAAACAAAGAGTGTAGTGCATCATTTAAAAATAAATTAGGTGATAATTTTTTAAAGCATGTATGGTGAAAAACCATGTAGTATTTGGCAACTTTATAAAACTGAGTTTTTATTATCAGCAATGTTTCACAACTAATTCATTACCTTGATATTTAAAATAATCTAAAACAAACCTATTAGCTTAGGATCATTAAAATAATTTATTATTGACATTTAAATCTTTATCATTCCATAATTATTCTCAACGTTATATATTTTATTCATTTCAGTGTTCACTGCTCCTTCCCAGTTTGCATTAAAAAGAGGAATTAAGGGGCCCGGGAGATAGCATGGAGGTAAGGCGTTTGCCTTTCATGCAAAAGGTCATCGGTTCGAATCCCGGTGCCCCATATGGTCCCCCGTGCCTGCCAGGAGCAATTTCAATTTCTGAGCATAGAGCCAGGAGTAACCCCTGAGCACTGCCGGGTGTGACCCAAAAACCCAAACCCCCCCCAAAAAAAAAGAGGTATTAAAATTTTTCTTGTCAAATTCTTAGAAAATAAAGAAAGTAATAAATATTAGATCATTGCCTTCTTGCTTTTCTATTTCTGAGATTTAATGACAAAGGGATTAGAGATTTCAGAAACTAGAAACTAGAGAGATATTACTGGGGCTAACTGGCCTTGCATACTGTTGACTGTAGTTTGAGTTCACTGCCACATATGACCCTCTGATCACTACCAGGGTCACTCCTGAACACTGAGACAGGACTAGGGCTGAGAATTACCAGGTCTGCATACTCCTCCACCAAACCAATTTAACGACAATAAAATACCTTTTAAAATACCGTATTTTAGAGAATTTCTGACTGTTGTGTGTGAGATTAATCTTTACCTTGAATATATATACTAAAGTAAAAGCAAACAGACTTCAATGAGATCTCTAGCTATAAAGCCCAGCCTCCTACACATTTATACAAACTTGATAACATCCAAGATTAAGTTTTAAAGGAAAAATATGTCTTTAGTGAAAAATGTTTATGGGAAAATATATTTAAGCATGTATGAGTTAATTGTTAAAATATTAAAAATACCTCAATATTTAATATATCTATTAATTCCTGATCCACTTAGTTTTTATAATGTCTTGATTCAGGTTTTAGTTACTGATCTAATCACTTAAATTCTTAATTTCAAAATACCGTTAGTTTGAAAATGCCTTCATGTACAATAAAAGTTGTAGAATAGTTATGATTTAGTATTTTTTTCAGTGTTGAATGACACATTTTAGAAGTTTTCTCTTCAGAGTTGGTATATACTTTTATGCTTCATTTTTCATTTGCTTTGGAGAAGCTGTTTAATAAATCTGTACAAAAATGTTCAATTTGTCTTCTTTCAGATACATTTTATTGTGCTTTCTGTAAAACTTAACCACTTACATGCTATGCAAATCTCTTTAAACTGCAGAGCTCTTCTATTAACTTTTTTTTAAAAAACATCCTTATGAGCAAAGGAGTAAAATGCCAGTCTGGTATCTTTGGAAGACAGCCTATACCTCTGGGTAAGTTGTGCAAATAGCTTTCTTTGCTAAGAAGCTTGTCATGTCTACTGCCAAGTTGACAAGAGGCTTTAATGGGAGAGAAAAGTGAAATGTAACTCATTGTGATGAAGAGGCAGAAGAAAGGCTGTAGAAACAAATATGTCCCCCCAACTGATAACTTTATTTTAAATATGTAAAGTACCAGGAATTATAGCATAAGAAATGACATGTTGACAAGCACTTTCTAGCTTTGAACAAACTTCGATCATTCTTTGGATTAAATATAATAAAATGATATTACTTTAGCCATAACTTTTTATATGCAGTGTACACATGAATGAATATCACTTGAAGAATGCTAACAGTGTAGCAAGGAAATTATCTTTTAAGTGCTGGAGGAAAGACAAAGCCTTGTATTTTTTATTTTTTTACTTGAGTATAATTAATTGTTGACCAAATACTAGTAAATTTTTATAGATACAATGGCCTATCTGGGTATTCTGTCACTCTAGCAGATAAAACAGGGCTTATTTTGTTTTTAAATTTAAATTGTCCTTGCATGATAAAAAACTGTTTTTTATTAAATCTTCTCTTTCCAGCAATGTTTCTTATTTCCAAGAAAATAAAATGGAGAACTAGATAGAAGATATAATTATTTATTAGTTATAAAAATAAAGAGTTGTTAGAAACATAATTTAATGAAAAATACAACACAAATAAAATTATTCACACAAAGGTTTGGTATTTCTACCTCCAGGTTATAGTGGAAATGTTGAGAAAAGAAAATTCAAGAAAAAATGTTTCACATTTTCTCTGCCCAATTTTAAACTCCATAATCTCAGAGAACTAAAAAAAATATTAGGGGAATGAGAGGAAAACAGCACAGTCATATCAAGTGTCTCATAAAGTGCTTGGAATTTTATGCGCAAACAATTTATTTATTGAAAATAAAATAGGGGGTCGGGCAGTGGCGCTGGAGATAAGGTGCCTGCCTTACTGCGCTAACCTAGGACGGACCGCGGTTCGATCCCCCGGCTCCCCATATGGTCCTCCGTGCCTGCCAGGAGCGACTTCTGAGCGAATAGCCAGGAGTAACCCCTGAGCGTCACTGGGTGTGGCCCCAAAACCAAAAAAACAAAAAACGAAAATAAAATAAAACCTAAAATAAGACTTATAGATAAAAACCAAATTATCTGACATTAAGCTGTGTACAAGATTAAATAAACTGAATGGTATTTTAAAGAAAATGTGTTAATGTTGAAAGCACCAAGGATTATATAGCACATACATATAAAGTTTATAGATGGATACAATATCCTGTTTGTTTGTTTTGAGGGCTTCCCAAGTACTATTTAGGAAGCTCAGACTTTTCTAAAAAAATGTTTTGGTCAACCCAAGTAACTCAATAGGAGGCAAAAATGTCATGTTGATCCGACCCTTTGGTGCTGAGTGTTACTGACCTATTCTGTTGGTGCTTGGTAGGCCTTCATGACTAGATGTGCAGGAGCACTTAACAGGAATGAACTCAACAATATTTGGGGAATCTATGGAACCAAAATCAAATTCAGGCCTGCTATACTATTTCCTGGCCCTCTTGTTCATTTACTCATGAAATATTTATTGAGCAGGCCATATTTACCATAGATCCGAAGCATGTAAACTTGGAAAGTGAAATCTCTTTGTCTAAGGGAAAGGTATTTAAACAAATATAAAATATAGCAAAGCATTACAAGTAATACTGGAAATAACTATGAATAATGTATACATAAGAGTTGAGTGTATAAAGACAAGAAAGACTAAATAAGTCCAACACTTAGGTACAGGTTTCTGGGCAAACGGGCTAGAATGTGCAAAAATTTTTTGATGAGAAAGAAAAGAATGGAAGTCATGATGGTGTGACAAGATATCCTGAGTTGAGGCGCAAGAACTAAGAGGGCCCAGTTGGTGGAGAGGTTGCAGTATACTTAGCTTTCTATTATGTCCAGTTGGAGCCACAGATATTCTTCAAACCTGAATAGGTTGTATTTATTAATAGTGATTCTAAGTAAACAATAGTTTTATTAATATATATTTAGTCTATTATTCCATTAATGGAAAAGTCTTATCTAATAGGTTAATTTCTCATTGCAGATCTTCTTTAACCTGAAGGTACTTGGAGATAATATTAACTATAACATGATGTACATCTTCAGCCAAAATTATAAATATATATACACGACAAAGAAAGTCAATTATTTTTTATTTCTAACTTGCATATTAAGAAAAATTCAGGGGCCAGCATGGTGGCACTAGAGATAAGGTGCCTGCCTTGCCAGCGCTAGCCTAAGATGGACGACGGTTTAATCCCCCGTCGTCCCATATGGTTCCCCAAGCCAGGAGGGACTTCTGAGAGCATAGCCAGGAGTAACCCCTGAGCATCACCAGGTGTGATCCAAAACCAAAAAAAGAAAGAAGTAGCATGGAGGTAAGGCGTTTGCCTTTCATGCAAAAGGTCATCGGTTCGAATCCCGGTGCCCCATATGGTCCCCCGTGCCTGCCAGGAGCAATTTCTGAGCATGGAGCCAGGAGTAACCCCTGAGCACTGCCGGGTGTGACCCCCCCCCAAAAAAAAAAGAAAAGAAAAATTCATAGGTCACCCTTAGAGGTATATAATTGAGTTTAAGTTTAAGTCCTATAATAATAATTCTGGTGATCTTTTTCCATTTTATTATAAATGTATCTTTTAGTGACTTTTTTTTTAAAATTAGGGAACCTCCAACAATACTTGGGATTCCTGAGACCACTGCTGGAGATACACGTTTATTGGATGTCAGGGGCTTAATTGAACTCCGGGTGTTGTTGATGCCAGTCATATGCCCTACATCTGGAGCACTTTCCGATCCCTAGATCTTTCTTTTGATTAGGTAGAGAGATTTCTCAAGGTCGCTTTCCATTTGAATCATTGGAATTCCTACCCAAATCCTGAATGTGTTTGCCTTGAAACAAAAGATATTGCAGTTACTTGCATACTTCCACCATTTGTTCAGAAAGGTACCCAGCTGAGCTGCACACCCACGTGGTGGATCACAGACTCTCTAACGACAGGAAACAGCAGGCCCTAGCTCATTGCCTGAAGAATGCTGGCTGTGCTCCTAGCATTTGGGATCCTTTTCCACTATTTTGTTCTTTTAATCGTATTATAAAATTGCGGGCTGTCCAAAAACCCTTAGTGGCAACACAATTCATGAGAGGAAATATATTCTACAGTTATGTAGAAAATATATTAGCTTAAATTTATATTAGGTATGAGGGATTGCTTTGGTTAGCGCTGCTATAATAATAAATCTCAGATTATATTAATTTAACTCAAAAAAACTTCATTTCCCCACAATTCTGGAGGCTAGAAATCCACAATAAGGTGTTGACTGTTCCGGCTTGTTCTGAGCTTTTTCATCATGGTTTGGACAATACCTTTGCATGGTCTTCTATTGATTAATGCCTTAATCTTCTCATCTTATATGGAAGCTAGTAACATTGGATCAGACCCCACTTTATGATCTCAATTTAACTTAATTATCTTCTTTAAAGATCTTATCTTTTAAAAAATATTTTATTTTTTGGTTTTTCGCCCAAACTTGGCAGTGCTCAAGACTTATTCCTGGTTCTGTGCTCAGTGATCACTCCTGGCAGTGCTCTGGGACCATATAGGATGCTGGGGATCAAGACCAGGTTGGCCCTACACAAGGCAAGTGCCTTACCTGTTTTACTATCACTCTGGCCCTTACAAATACTATCTTTGAATATAATCACATCCTGAAATCCTGAGGCTAGGACTTGAGCATGTGAACTACGGAATAAATACGATTCATCTCATTGAGTCTAACAGAGGTAAGTAGGAGATTTGAAAATTAAGAGCAAGGGTTTTTAAAATTGTATTTATACAGATCAATCCTCATGATTTTCTGCAATCCAGATGTGCAAAAATCTCACAGTCAACCCCCTTTGAACTACCCCTAACCAACCCTCCTTGATCCTGTGCTAATTTAAGTCTTAAGACCTCTTATTCTGTATGAACATAGCCATGGTTTCAATAAAGGCAATTCCAAGAATGTATTACTTACAGTTGTCAATCAAGAATGAGACTATCAAAACATGATAAAAAAAGATATATAAGGGGCAACTAATTCTTTAACTTTTTCAGTATAAATTTAGATTATTTTAGTGGTATTCAAACTTTAGATGACAAGACTTATTCCTGTTTGGTTTTATTTGCTCAAAATTTTGACTACATAATAGATACTGCCTTTAAGAATTATTTACAAATAGCTCTTTTATCAACTCTTGAAAAATGAACTACCTGAAGTGAATATTTTCTGTGTACTCTACTACATCTGAAAATTACTCTTCTCTCCCTGATCTTGGATGAGTGAAACTTGTACGGGCTGCCTTGCAGACTTCCTTGATGCTTTGTCTTCCTTTTGGGTCTTATCAATGAAAAGCTGGCTCAGAACAGAGAAGAGTCTAATTTACTTGACTCTCTTTTTTCCATATAATCCAGAGTTCTAAGTGTTCTTCCTAAGGTCAGTCAAGGATTCAGGAAGCTAGCCTTCTTTAATAGGTCACTACTACTCTGGGCCCGGGACAATTCCTCTATTTTCCTATCTGAGCCTAAAAATGCTTGTTTAAATTCGCTTCAATTTTCACTAAACTAGGAGTGCCTAGAAATATTTTTTAAAAGCTGCTTAACATTTTTTTTTGTTTTTGTTTTTTGTTTTTTTGTTTGTTTGTTTTTGGGTCACACCCGGCAGTGCTCAGGGGTTACTCCTGGCTCCATGCTCAGAAATCGCTCCTGGCAAGCACGGTGGACCATATGGGGCACCGGGATTCGAACTGATGACCTTTTGCATGAAAGGCAAACGCCCTACCTCCATGCTATCTCCCGGGCCCCTGCTTAACAATTTTAAGTATACCAATCATCTAATTTTTCTCAGTATACCTAGCTTTAGTATGCCATCATGGGCCTAGATATTCATCAGAAAACTGAGCTTTAGCTACCAAAAATGTAAATTTCCAGTTCAATTATATGAGACCTGCATCCCGATTATCTTATTTAATCATTTATTTTTCACTCATGAAAAATACTTAGAAGATTCATCTCCCATCTTTATGCTATCATGTTTCATTTCAGAAATAAGACAATTTTGGGTTTCAAGAAATGAAACTTTGGTTGGAGAAAAACATTGAGTCAGGCAAGTCTTTTTATCTTAGGATAGTGGCCAGGAAAAAAAAAAAAATCAAGCAAAGGTTCTTGAAGGGGTAGCTAAATTCAGATCGGAAAATTTGTTTTTTCAGACAAAGGAAAAAAAATTGGGAAAAGAGAAACTTGTTTTAAGGAAACATAAAGAGAAAACTAGGCTAAGAGAAAGCATGGCAGGTTTGTAGAACAGTAAGTAACTTTGTGTGGGAAGAGCATTTTCAGAGTAGAGTTGCACTATCACTTTGGCCCCTACAAATACTACCTTTGAATATAATAATATGAGATTGTAATTTTTACCAAGGTCTTGTATGTTGATTTAAGAAACATGGAACATTATTTAAAATGAAGCAATAAGTAAAGGCATAAGACTTCAGAAAGTTAATGATGGCTGAAGGGAAGAAATGCCAAGGTTGGAGGCAGAGAAACGAAGGGACTACTACATAAAACTAAATAAGAGATGATAGTGGCCTGAATAACTGCGTTAGCCAAAAGGAAGCTGGAAAAAATGGAGAGGTGTAATTGGCAAGAAACTTGCTGCCAAAACACAGGTAGCATTTATCAAACTGAATTTCAGATTATACATAGCTCTGCTTAGCACTATAAACTTTTAAACTTGTCATAACCTTTCAAGAATTTAAGTTGAGTATATTACTGAAATATCCCTCATTAGAAATGTTATGGAAGACTAATTGATAGACTTTGTAGTAATTTGAATCAAGTCTGTAATTACAGTTAGTCCAAAATAAATATTTGCTGAATTAATAGTCAACTTCTTTTAAATATTATCTGTCTCTAATGATAACAGATATTTATTATGTCTTTCAACTTCACTTTATCATGCAAGTGAAATACTATTTTTTTTTTTGGTTTGTGATTTATTTATTATTTTTTTTGGAGGGGCCACACCTGAATGCACTCAGGGGTTACTCCCTGATCTGTGCTTAGAAATTGCTCCTGGCTTGGGGGACCATATGGGATGCCATGGATAGAACCCACTTAGGTTTGTCTTGGGTCAGCCGCATGCAAGGCAAATGCCCAACCACTGTGATAGCACTCTGACACCAGAATACTGATCTTAATTAAAGTATAATCAAAATTTAACATTAAAATATTTCTATTATCACAATTTATTTTAAATGTGATATTCTGGAAATGAATTTTTATTTATTTGGGGGGAGTACTTCCCAGCTGTGCTTAGAGTTCTAGGTTATACTCCTGGTTACACTTGATAGAGCAAGCCTAAAGGTTGGTTTGGCGCTTAACCAGAAATGCAGTGAATAAATGGACCAAAGACTGGCAGGACAAGAGGGCTACATTCAGCATTGAGGGTCAGGTGGAAGGTAAAGAAGATTAAACTGGGGGCCTCCAACATTCGAGACATATGTTCTAGTCATCTAGTCCCTGCAATGAAATTCAACAATATCCACAGAATTACTCCTTATCCTAAAATTAAAAATGCATGTAGACTCTATCTTTATGAATATTAGCACCTTAATATGTTTTCCTTTATTTTTGCAGCAAATATGAATCGCACAATTAGTAAGATATCACATTATTATTTGATCAGTGAAATGTTAAACACAGAGAAATGTGATTTTTAGGACATTAAGGATGTCATTAACTTAAAAGGTTTTGCTCTATTACCTTGGTAACTAAAAAAAATGCCCCTAATTTAAGAAATGCCCATATAGAGTCACTGTAAATACAAATAATCATCAGACATATTTTTAATAAAATATGATAAATTTTAATAAAATAAAATGAAAGTGTTATAGTAGATACAAATTTGAAAGATATTTTAGACATGGTAACAATAGAGATTTTTAAAAACCATTTAAATTTGAAGAGGCTCATAAATATATTTTGACTCAGTGTATCTACCTCATTAGGTTATTAATCTCCCTCAAATCCCAAGAGAATAGATGATCTATTGAGGACTTTTATAAAAGATTAAGTTAAAATGAGCCTTTGTAAATTCTTGTTATTACTTTCATTTTAGTTGACATGAAATGATATATAGCTCCATTTCAGGTTTAATGATCAGATGTTTATAGGTAGTCATCATGATTTCATCCACATTTTCTGTCTCTTGAGTTTATTACAGATCATCATTGGGTGCTCTTAGGTCCCCAAAGCAGTTTAATCAGTAGATATCATAGTGTGTTCTTGATGAAATTATTTCTCTATTTCTTTAGTATCATAATACACTAGTGAGTATATTTTTATTTTTTCCATTCACTAGTAGAGAAAACAATTTATTTTCTTGACATAATTTTCCCATTTTTATCGATCTATGAACATTTATAACTTAAATTTTATTTTCCAAGAAAATTAGACTATTATTTTCTTAAATTCTGATAATATTAATTTTCCTTTACATATAACTTCATGTACATGGTACTTACATTAAATGAACTATTTAAGTAATAAATAATAGTATACATGAATTCACTTGTTCTGACTACTTATATCATTAGAATTATATTAATTACAGTGATATATATGCAACACAAAATAAATCAATATATAACTTAGGAAAGGAAATATGCAAAATTCCCCTAAATATAAAATATCAGATTCCTTATATAATTTATGCAAATATATTAAGTCAATTATTGGATTACATGAAGGAGTAATTCTGCCAAAATTTTAGATTTTATACATTTGATAATAAAAATTTGGCTTATATAATTTTAGGATTATATAATAGAATAGATAGTCATTATCTTGCCTTTAAAATAACATCTGGAGCAATAATACAACATGTAATATTGCTTTGCATGAGACTCACCCCATGTCCAATCCCCAGCATTCCATATTGTCCCCAGAGCCTACCAGCAGTGATACCTAAAGAATAAGTCCTCGGGGCCCGGGAGATAGCATGGAGGTAAGGCACTTGCCTTTCATGCAAAAGGTTGTCGGTTTGAATCCCAGTGCCCCATATGGTCCCGGTGCCTGCCAGGAGCAATTTCTGAGCATGGAGCCAGGAGTAACCCCTGAGCACTGCCGGGTGTGACCCAAAAACCAAAAAAAAAAAAGAATAAGTCCTGAGTATTATCATGTGTGTATGACCCTCAAAACTAAAAATTTAAATAAAGATGTTTAGTCCAGGAATGTGGTTCAGGGTTATTATTATAATTATTATTATATTATGTGTGGAGAAACAGCATTCTATGTTTAATGTCTGGGACAGGTATTTGAGGTAAATTGCCAGTCACATAGAATACACAGAAACATTAACAATAATCTTGTTTGATATGCATAACAATTCACTTGGCTAGAGGGATAAGCAGTAAAATCCTCAGTCACAAAAGAGAAGGTTAATTTTAACATCTCAAAGCAGTTCCTGGCAGGCCAGCCCTAGATGTAAAATAAGGGATTAGTGAGAATTGGTAATTCTCTATGAATTCTGTCAAATTTCTTTTCTAAGGGGATAGGTTTTCATTGTTTAAAGGTTTCATTGTTTAAAGTAAGGAGGCAGATCTATATCTAAAAAGATGCATATCTCATTTCTGGGAAAAGTCAAATAGCCCAAATCTGCATTCTGGCCAAACCCCATTTGATTCCCAGAAGCAGAAATTGCAAGGATAAATTTGAAGACAAAGAAAAATAGATTATTACATGGTGTCTATAATTTGGTGCTGAAATTATCCAGGTAAAGGCAATTTAGTCAAGGTTATATCTGCCTTTAATACACACAGCAAAAGGAAGAAAGGCCAATTACATGAAGGAATCATAATGTCAGTACCATAACGCAAATCTCAAAAATATCTCTACGAATTTACCTATTATCCTCACAGGAGTGAGGCTTTCCAATGGGCCTTTTGGTAAAATATCATTGAGAGTAGATGAAACAGCCATCTGTGCTAAGAATATGACTCCCTACCTGGCCTTTCTGTCTGTCCTCCTCATAGAAATATAAAAATTCCTACTAACTGTGTGACAGATAAGGATCAGGAAGACCAATTGATGCTACAAAGCTTTCCACAAATAATGGGAGAGTGCAGTTAGGGCAGAGAAGAGACCACTATGACAACAATTGTTGGAAATGATCACTCAGGACAAGAATTAGGTGCTGAAAGGAGATAAAGCGATAATCATGATACCCTCTCTCAAAATATTGCAAACCACAGTGTTTAAAGAAAGGAGAGAAAAGAAGTAGAGAAAAATAGAAAAAAAAAACCCATGGCATTCAGGAGGGAGGGAGTAAAACTACTGATATTGGTGGTGGGAAGTGTACACTGTTTAAGGGTATAGTACATGGTATGACTGAAACTCATGAAGACTATTTTTCTGTGTCCAAATTCAAGGAATTTTAGATGGTTTATGAAGCTCTGAAATGCTATTGGTAATTTGTGGAAATGCTTCAGGTAGCCTTGAGCAATATACTTTGGAAAAGAGCAACACTGTCAATGTTTTAGATTTTGAAACAGGAAAAATTCAAAAATATCTGGAGCTTTAAGAATAAAATTATAAGTATATGGAACTTTACAGTCTAAAACTTTGGGCATTTCAGTCCCAAAACATTGAGAATATCAAACATTTATATCAATTTATAGTAAGAAATATTCAAACTAATTCGAACTTACAGAGATCAAACCATAAGCAAATAACTTAACCATAAAATAATATTAAATCATTATTCACTGAAACCATAAACTAGATAAATATATTATATATATAAAATAATTTAATTTAGAGGAGGATTGGGATTCCTAATTCTTAAATCTTCAGATGATAAATGTATTTCAATAATTGGCATAGATAGAGAAAACTTAGAAAAGGTAAATTGAGAATCATTTTATTTGTTTTACCATTTAATATATTATCATGCTTTTATTTTTTAAACACCATGAGTAACAACAGTAGAGTGGTCATTTATAGAAATTTTTTTACTTGAGTCAAGTGAATTTTCATTTTATTCTTAATAAGTAGTTTTTTCAGTTGATATATCAATGTCCATTCTTTTATCAAACTTTGAAACGTTATACAATTGGGACACATGGGATTTTGGTGCTCTGTTAATGGTTAATTCAATGTTATGGGGGTTAATGCTGTTAATGGGGTTGGTGTGTGTGTGGATGGAGAGTACATTCTTCCCAGCTCTGCCTGAGTCTACCTTGAGCCTTATTTCTGACCACTTCTGACTAGTACTGATGATGATTAGGCACAGGAAAATTACAGAATACAATTTTCCAGTTTAGATAAGTGACCTTTTTATGGGATGGAGTGCTAATTCTGTTCTCTTTCTAACTCTAGAACACTTTGTCGGGGCCTGGGAGATAGCATGGAGGTAAGGCATTTGCTTTTCATGCAAAAGGTCATCAGTTCGAATCCCGGTGCCCCATATGGTCCCCCGTGCCTGCCAGGAGCAAATTCTGAGCATGGAGCCAGGAGTAACCCCTGAGCACTGCCGGGTGTGACCCAAAAACCGAAAAAAAAAAAAAAATAGAACACTTTGTCACTTGTCTTCCATGAATAGGGGGCAGTGTTGATTGTTCTTTCATTCAGACTAGTAAATCTGATATCACCAGGGCCAGGACTAATATCTCAGCAATGTTCATCTCTATATATTTCACCTTTAATTTTCACATTGCTGTGTTTATACGTGTACAAAGTTGCTCTGACTCTTAAACAATATGAATAATATTTTTTTCTAATTTAAAGGACTATTTGACAGGATACAGAGAATGTAGGGTGGAATTGATATTTGAGTTAAATAGCAATGCCTTGAAAGATCCAAAGGATGCAGTAGAAAAGGAATAGAAGGTAGGGACTGGTGGCATGTGGTCTACATCTATAGCTCAATTTTAAAAAGACATATGAAGAAGAACAATGGATACAGTTGTTTCAATTAAGAATATTGGGTCACATCAGTGGTGATTAGAGCTTACTAACAGTTTTCCAGAAAGGAATCACTCAATACCAAGGTTCAAGCATTTAATCTTGGTCTACTCTACTCTCTCTTCTGTCCCTGAATATACTTTTTTATATTACAAATAAAATGACTACATACATAAACATACATAAATATACACAAATCATACATAATCAATAATCAATATACATCATTACACATAAACTATCAATATACATACATATAAAATTTAATTGTTTTATATTATATGTATTCTCTGTCTATTATTATGAAACTGAGGAAGGAGTGGAAAGTAAAGATTTTTTAAGGATCTCTTATTCATTTATTTCTTTATTTTGATTTTCAGGTCACACCTGGCAGCACTCAGGGGTTATTCCTGGCTCTGTGCTAAGAAATCGATCCTGGCAGACTCGGAGGACCATATGAAATGCCAAGATTCGAACCACCGCCCTTCTGCATGCAAGGCGAACACTTATATCCATGCTATCTCTCTGTCCCCTGATTTTGACTTCTTTGATTGTTTTTTTAAAGCAATGTATTTTATTTATATGCCATCTTTCCCTTTGGCTAACACAATACCATGCTGTGAGATTTGATGTATCATTCATAAGAAAAAGACATTCACCTGACAAATAGTCTGAATCATGAGCTTGGGTTTATCAGAATGCTCTTTTAATTTGGCTATTACTAAAAATATAGATACGATTTTTTAGACATTATCTCTTGCTTTCAACTATCCATCATTACTATAATTTCTGAATTCTAGGCATTATGCCTTATTTTAACTGATTTATTCTTTATCTAAATAGATTAATATTATTGATGCAATTCCAGTGACCTCTTTGGCCAATTAATCCTACTCATGAATGATGGATACTAGATGTACTGTTTCCCATATATCTTCAGGTAAGCCTTTACCACCTAATCCTATGCTTTTGGAATCTTGCTGTTGCCTTTCAAGTTTAACCAGAGAGCAAATTAAATGGCCCTTAATACAAATTGAATTTCTAATATTCATTTCTCTTATCATATAAACTTCTAGTAATATATCTTACAATATAATGTTATCTGGCATCAGGAAGTTCAACAGTCATTTAAACTAAAGACATAACCTCAAAAAAGAGACACACATAAACACACACACACACACACACACACACACACACACGCACACACACATGCACACACTGTAAAGTAGTGTTTTGGAATGTGGGAGGGGTCTGCCCCTGCTGTGAGATTCGCCACTGGGAGAGACTGAGGGGACCTGTCAGCTTTGCGTGTTTCTCTGCTTTTCTGGCTCCTAAAGCTCTCCTGAGAGGGCCAGGAAGAAAGGGTCCAGCAAAAACTGTCTCCTAGAGATGTGCCCAGGACAAAAGGCCAAGAAAGACTGAATGAGTGAAAACTGGCTATCAGAAGCACCCGGCAGAGAGGTGACTCCTTTGTCTCTGAATGTGGAAGGGATCTTCCCCCCTGTGAGATTCACAACTGGGAGAGACTGAGGGGACCTGTTGGCTTTGCATGTTTCTTTTCTCTTCTGTCTCCTGAAGTTCTCCTTAAGGGGCTAGGAAGGGCCCAGCGAAAACTGGCTCCTATAGGCTCCAGAAGAGTATGGCTGCTCTGCTTCACTTCGCTCTTTCTAACTAATGAACCACACCTTAACATGCAGAAAAATTCACACTACAATTGGGACAATGGGGAAACCTCTCAGCAAACACCATGCACATAAAATGAAGATGATAGCTCTGATGACTCAAAAATTACCAACCATCTGATTACCATAACTCTCAGATATGGAGTTTAGAATAAAAATATGGAGGATCCTCATGAAAATCAAAGAAAACATATCTCTAGCTGAACAGAACACAAAGAAAGAAATCAGAAAACTCCAAATTGAAATATCAGATCTGAAAAACATGGTAGCTGAACTGAAAACCTCAATGGAAAGCCTCTTCAACAGGGTAACAGCAGCCGACAAATCAATGAACTGGAAGATGAAATGCAGAACAACTCCATCAGCAGAAAAGTTTGGAAAAGAAACTTTAGGCAAACGATCATACAATGGAAAAAGTACTCAAGGGATGTGAACAGATGAAAATAGAAGTCTTTGTAAAGTAGTGTTTTGCTGTTTGGGTTCACTGTGCAATATTTTGCCCAAAACCTCTATAAGAGGACAAACTGAAGTTTTTCAGGATATTTTAATGGAAAAGACAAAGATTGATATAACTTTAAATTTTATTCAAAAAATTTAAACTTTGCTGACTCTCAGGAAGAGCTATGATAGAAATTAAATTGGCAGAGAATAGGTGATCAAAAAGTCACTCAGTTACCCATCTTCCTGAAATTCTACACAATTGCGACCACCATTCCTGCCCGCAGGGTTAGAGGGTCGCCAGTTATTGGTGGGTCACGAAGAGGATCTGACCTGAAAGAAAAAGAAAGGACTCAAGTCTGCAATCTGATCAAGAGCCTTTATTAGAAGCAGTTTCAAGGCTTATATAGCAAAAATCCGCAAGCAAAAAGGGAGGGGGGGTGGGGTAATTTTCTAGTACATGTTTTTGCAAGAGAAACGAAACTTATCAGAATAGGAACTTAAGTCAAAAACAGGAACTTATACAATGGTAACCTATTTAGTATATAGCTTTCTGTTTACTTAACTTTAACTTGATACATCCTGTAGTTGTTTTTCTTCTCTGTGGTTTCCTTATGGTTCATGAGAAACCGTCAGTTTGTATGAGACAAATAGCCTCTAATTAATGTTTAGAAGGTCAGATACCATTATGTCCTCGGTCCTAGGCAAAGCAGCCTCCAACATCCAATTATTGAGGTGTTTTATTCCAGATATAAAATATAAAACACTCTTACATTTTCAAAGTAGGGATTTCTATGAATGCCGAGTAATAAATCACATACCCTTTACCCAAAGACAGGAGCTTGTTGCTTTACAAAACAGAATTATTTTATTCTTTTAATATTTGAAGGAAATCAAGAGGCCATTTTCATAAGAACCCTATTTCTTCTATTCTATTCTATTTATTTATTTTGGAATGGCAATTAACCAACTGTATTATGGCTTACACCTGCCTCTTTTTTTTTTTTTGTTTTTGTTTTTGTGTCACATCTGGCAGCACACAGGAGTTACTCCTGGCTTTATGCTCAGAAATTACTCCTGGCCGGCTCTGGGAACCATATTGGATGCCAGGGTTTGAAACACCATCCATCTGCATGCAAGGCAAACGCTCTACGTTCATGCTATCTCTCTGGCATCCATACCTGGCTCTTCATGCAAGGATCACTCCTGTATGACTGGGGGACCATATGGGGTACAAGTGACTACACTTAGGTTGACAGTATGCAAGGCACACACCTTACACAGTGTATCACTTCATTCTTTACAAACCCTTATGTGGTGTAGGAGGCCTTGGGGTTTCTCCTGGCAATTGGTTGGTGCAGATGTGGTGCTGCTTATGAATTGAACCTGGTCAACAGGATATAAATCAAGTGTCTTTAAGCCTGTACTACCTTCTGGTCCCTAGGCTTCTTTGATTAAGCTTTCTGTTTCAGAGATAGCAAGAAAAACATTTAAATGGTAAGAAGATATATACATTAAATATAAAAATATTTCAATATTTTATGTCGGGATTATAATTACTTGTATTTATATTAAATGGTAGTTGATATAATTCCCTTGTAGTATCTTGAAAAAGTATTTTCATTCTCTTCTTTGTCTACTTTGCAGGATTTTTGAATAAAACAATTAAATATCGCATGACCCACACAGATGAAACATATAAGTGTAGGTGCAAAATAAGGAGGGACATTAATTTTGAAATTAAGAAATTAAAATCGAGTGAAACAAATAAAATAACAGTAAAGTAAACCAAGATTTTACTATTTATTGTCTCTTGCTCTCTCTTCCTTCATTCTCATCTCCTTTATTCTCTCTTTGTTTTTCTTTGCAATCTATGTATTGACAGAATTTTGCAGAATGACAAAGGCTGGCATGTAGATAAAGTGCCAGAGAAAATGCCTCAGGATTTTTATAATCCATTGAGTGATATTGATCACTCGACAGCTTTTTATAGATCTTTTCTCTCTGAGCATAAAAACTGAAATATTTTTAACCACATATCTTCCAGTTTACTCAAGGTTTCTCATTAAGTTAGAATTTTAGTTATTTTGTTGTATATTATAATTTTATTTGGATATTTAGGGCTTAACTATATATGCATAGATTTTATTATTTATTTGCTCTGTAGAATGCATACTTACTTTAAAATGTAAAATATTCAGTGAAAGCATTTTTATTTTCTCTTTTGCCAAACCAAATCAGTCTGGGTGATTATTTAGAAATATACGTATAAAGAAATACTTGTCAGATTTTGGTTTCTTGCAGCAGAAATTTAGAAGAATTTAGTGAATTATGAGATAAGCCAGAAAATGAAATATATAAATTATTTTGTTAAAGTTACTACTAGCCTCAATACTCACCAAAATATGTGTATTCATGTGCATATCCAATATTTCCTTTGTTGCTTTTGTTCAAGTTACTGAGGGCATATACATAGAAAAAATGTATCTCTATAAGTGGTAATACATGAACTAATCGTGAAGCTAAATGATTAGTAAAATAAAAGTTACTATTTATTCATATCAAAGGCAGGAAAATTCAAATTTGATCAAAACATCATTTGTAGGCTAAGGAGTCTGTCTTAGAAACCCGAAAAACAAAATTAGTAATTAAACATTAAATTCATCAATGCATGTGAGAGAGATCTTAACCAATGATATATAAAAAAATAATATAGAATAAACTGCAAAATCAAAATGATTAGCAGATAGAAATTGCTGATAATAACTAATCACTTTTTTTTGTTTGTTTTTGTTTTTGGGTCACACCCGGCAGTGCTCAGGGGTTACTCCTGGCTCCATGCTCAGAAATTGCTCCTGGCAGGCACGGGGGATCATATGGGGCACCGGGATTCGAACCGATGACCTTTTGCATGAAAGGCAAACGCCTTACCTCCATGCTATCTCCCGGGCCCCAAACTAATCACTTTTACATAGTTTTGGCTGCCATGTCATTGAGTTTCCTATAGACAGTTGATAATATTACTTTTAGGTTTTATTATATTAAGAGAGAGCCCCCTGCCCCCGGAATTCTACTAGTGATCACACATTAAAATTAGTCATGGTTGCCAAGTACTTATAATCTGCTTTTGTTCACCAACCAGTCAAGGCAGAGCTAGAGAAAGCTAGAGCTAATTCAGGTTGTTACCAATAAAGCCCAGGATTCCTACATTTGTGCTTTGGGAAATTTCATTTCTGAAAAATGGGATAATTTAAAACTCCCTGAAGGCAAATTTCCAGTGGAAACCTGGATTCCATTATCGGACAAAAAATTTTATCTATAGCTGATTAAGTTTGCCTACAAAGGTCAAAAGGGAAATAGAAATACAGATACATGACATGAACTCTTTGCCGAAATAGTCAGTGTCACATCTCTAGACCATAAAACAGTAATAGGGAATGTTTTCTGAATGTGACAGTTTCAATAATCTTGGGAAATCACTAGCTTATTTTTTTTATTTTATAAATTGAATCTTGGTTCAAGTTATTCATTCATACATCTACTTATATGTTGTGCATGCACACCACATTTCACAGCTATTTCTTTCAGGATACTCAGTTGCATAGCTATTTTCACAAAACAATAGCAATTTTCTCTTGTAAGATATGTATTCCAGTATTTAAGTCTCTTTATACATTTTTATATTAGTAATATCTTTATATTAGTAAAATTTAGGAGTTACCTTATGCTTACCAAGGTCTACTCTCAACCTATGTTCATACTATGTTTACAAAAGTTCATAATATTTTTGAGAATAAAGATTTAGGGCTACTAACTTTTTTATTATAAATATGTTACTAGATGGATAATTTGCTGTATCCTTTTTGGATGGTGGTTGAGCCACACCTAGCTGGTTCAGGAGTTATTCTTGGTTCTGTAGCACTCTTGTGGTGCTTGTCAGGACATATGCAAGGCTAGGAATCCAACCAGGGTTAGGTATGTGCAAAACAAGCATCTTTACCCCTGAACCATCTTTTCTTCCTACCTAATAATTTATTTCTTTACAATAATATCTAATCATCTCTGAGTTCAATACAGTTGGAAGCTACTCTTTCATATGGACCCAGGAAGAAGCCTGGTTTAAACATTAATAAACTAAAGACCTTAGCCTGAATTGACCATGAAATAACAATTGAGGGAAAACAAAATCTGTCTCCTCCCAGATAGTTCTGTGTGCTGCTAACCCTTGGGGGTAAACATGCTGTCTGTCACTAACTGTTCTGTTGCTCTGTTGAATGCCTTTTTAAGAGTCATAATTAATGAAGAATAGTATTTTCCCCAGTTCAATTAAAGCAATAATTAAATATCCATTAACCATTAGTGGATTGTAAGAGATGCAAAATGCAAATAATATTTTTGAAACAATTAGAGTATAGGTCTTTGGCTGACAAAACAATGAAGGATATTTACCTTGTGGACAATTCTCAGTGCATCAGACCTGCCTACTCACCAGTCCCTCCCAAGGAAAGTACCAAAGCATCTGTCTCTTTTTTATTTTTGGGTCACACCCGGCAGCGCTCAGGGGTTACTCCTGGGTCTATGTTCAGAAATCGCTCCTGGCAGGCTCAAGGGACCATATGGGATGCTGGGATTCGAACCACCGACCTTCTGCATGCAAGGCAAACACCATACTTTCATGCTATATCTCTGACCCCATCTTTTGAAGCTAATTTATATTAAGATAACAACTTTGTAAATATGTATCAATATATAATATAATATAATATAGTATCAGACCAATATATTAAAATTTACTTTTATTTGGAAAGTTTCTAAAATAAAAATTATAATACATATTGTAAATTGATATATGGCATTCAGACCTATTGATTATGATACAGAATTACTCACTGTAAAATAATTGAAATTAAAAATTTCTTTTCATAGTATGTTGAGAATATCATTATGCTTCTTTTCCTACCCAAAGAAAATATCTACAAAATAGCTAAAACTAAAGATCACTCTACCAAGGGAAAAAAAGTCTTAGCTGTAAAGTGAACTTTTGGGTCAATAGCAATAGTTTCATTACATTTCTTTTGGGGAGAAAAGTCCATTGTTATCAATTTCAGCAAAATAACTAAAGATTAACTATAATTGTGATTTGTTGAGAGCTTGTTTTAAAAACTGAGTTCAGAATTAGCTAATAATCTGAATTTAAGAATGAATACAAGGATGAAATTTTAGCACTAGTATCAAATTCATAACAATATTTTAATACCAACTGCATCAGAAAAAGTGAGGAAAAAATAAACAGGTGATTACAGCTATCTTATTTTTAGAAATATTGTTTAAACTATATAAATTATTCTGCCATTGAGTTTTGCTAAGTATACTTTTACAAACAGCTAGTGTAGCCAAGTATCAATCTGTCCATCAGACAAGAGCTAATTATTTAATTAAAAGAAGAAGTTTTACTTGACTGCACCATTAACTTGATGATAGCTGAGTTAAATACAAAGCCAGATGCTTTTGTGTTTTTTGTTTTATTTGATTTTCATGTCCGTGTTCATTGCCATGCTTAGCATTATTGGACTGCTATTGCCCAGAAGATAAAATCCTTTAATACTCTATTTAGAACTAGAGGAGATGAAGGCTGATCAATACTTTTTATGAATCTGTAAACTATTATAGCATAGCATGTTCCTTCAGACTTTCCCCCAAGTGACATGGCTATATTATTTTGGGGCCAGAGGCCCAAGCAATATTGAAATCCTGCTTGAATTCATCTTCTGTAGACCATAAAAGTGACAAGATCCCCAAAGATTTACATTTTTTATGCTATAGATTAATCAATCTTGCAGGTGGAAAGAGAAGGTTTTTTGTTCACTTGCTATAGACTATCCTTTCAGCCTGAGGACAGTGTAAGAAATTAATTTCCTTTTTCCAACAGAAATAGATAGTAAGGGTGACTTGTTTAAATCAAAACAAGTGCAGTTAAAGTTTCCTTGTGCCACATGCTTTTTGATGGATTCTGACAATGATGTCAACAATGTCAGGAAGTAAAAGCCTTTGGAATTCCTAAGTTTATGGAAAAATATTCTTTAGAAACAACAAAACAATGTTTAATTTCTTGTTGCTCCACTAAAACTCAAATACTAAATAAAAATAGTTATTTTTAAAATAACTTCCAATTGGAGAATTTATCAGTAATAACATCCAAAATATGAGAATTTACACAGAGATTTTATTCCACAAAAGTGCACATAATCTGTCAAAATAAAAATGCCAAAGTGGGATTTCTTTATTTTTAAGAAAAAAATGGAAGCCAAATTTGTCCAGATTCATCCTCTAAAATTAGAATTTTCCTAAGGATCTGGTCAATTATTTATGCATGCTAGCAACTAAATTCTTTTAATCTTTGCTTTGGACATGCTTTTAGCATAAAAATGTCACTGACAATTTCAGAATGTCATTCAATATGTTCAACACTAGGAATGTTTCCTAGAAGGGTGAACTTACTTGTTCCATAAACTTAAAGTAATCCAAAATTTTCCTAGAAAATGAATTCAAACTTTTAGGGAGCTTCAGTCCATTAAAAAGTGTAGGAACATAAATATAACTCACTGGCAGGAGGTCCTGCATGTTAGACAGGAGGCCGAGATTTAATCTCTAGCACGGCATTATCCTCCTTAGGCACAGCTGGGAACACCCCTGAGCAAATTCGGGTGGTCCTAAATTAACCAACCAACAAAATAAACAAAAATACCTCAAAAAATGTGATAATAGCTATCAAAATTCACAATATAGACTTTACTGTAATTCTGTTTTTAGACATTTACTTTAGATGTGCTAATTTAAATAAATAAATACAAAATAAATATAGTATTTTTTCCTTTGAAAATGCAACAGTGAATATAGTTGGTTTAATTAAGAATATTGGGTCACATCAGTGGTGATTAGAGCTTACTTACAGTTTTCCAGACAAGAATCACTCAAGACCAAATTTCGAGCATTTAACCTTGGTCTACAGGTTATGTGAAAAACTTTAAAGATAAACATAAAAATTAAGATAAGCATAATTGTAATAACAAATGACCAAAAAAGTTCTAAATATTGAATTTTGGTAACATTCTTAAATAATTTTTGTTGCTACTGTGTGCTGGATTACTATGCGGCTTGATTTGGAAATGAATCCATATAGGGCCAGAGAGATAATGCAACTGGAAAGGCTTTACATTTGAATGGCCCAGTTGTAATCCTTGTACCTTAAAAAAATCCCTGAGCACTACCAGTAGTGATTCCTGAATGAAGAGCTAGCAGTAAACACTGAGCACCAAATGACATGATAAAGAAAGCCACAAAGCACACACACACACACACACACACACAAACACACAAGAAAAGATAAACATACCTATACTATTCTTGGGTTAAAAATAATTATTAGAGATTACAGCTTGATATTTTTATTTTTCCATACAAAGGAAAGAATGTTATAGAAGAAGTATTTATATTTAATATTACATCTGTTTTTCTTTTGGTTCATACTCATTTGTGATCAGGGTTTACTTCTGACTCTGAGCTCAGGAACCACCTCTGGATTTGTGTTTAGGGGACCTAAGTATACTAGGGTCAAACCCAGATCTGCTACATGCAAGGCAAGGGACTGGATTCCTATACTGTCTCTCTGGCCCCTTAATGTCATCTCTGAAAGAATACATTTGAGACAAAGTAATACAATTAAGTTAGTTGCTTGCGAGACAAGGTAGAAAGTAAGAGAAGTCTGACCCGACTGTAAAAAATTGTGAGTGCTGCCTGTGTGTGCCTGTCTCCTGTCCTGTCGCATAACCTCTTGGGAGTGGGCCGAAAAGAGGCTCCAGAAGAGCACAGCCGCTCCGCTACACAGCCGTGCACTCTTTCTAAGGAAAGAACACCATCACAAGAAGAAAAAAATCACACTAAGAACTGTCCTGGACCACTGAAGTCCAGCATTTCTCTCCATCTATGCCACTCCTAGGAATATACCCTAGGAACACAAAAATACAATACAAAAAACCCTTCCTTACACCTATATTCATTGCAGCACTATTTACCATAGCAAGACTCTGGAAACAACCAAGATGCCCTTCAACAGACGAATGGCTAAAGAAACTGTGGTACATATACACAATGGAATATTATGCAGCTGTCAGGAGAGATGAAGTCATGAAATATTTCTATACATGGATGTACATGGAATCTATTATGCTGAGTGAAATAAGTCAGAGAGAGAGTAAAATGCAGAATGGTCTCACTCATCTATGGGTTTTAAGATAAATGAAAGACATTCTTATAATAGTAATTTTCAGACACAAAAGAGAAAAGAGCTGAAAGTTACAGCTCACCTCATGAAACTCACCACAAAGAGTGATGAGTTTAGTTAGAGAAAGAACTACATTTTGTACTGTCCTAATAATGAGAATGTATGAGGTAAATGGAAAGCCTGTCTAGAGTACAGGCGGGGGTTGGGTGGGGAGGAGGGATATTTGGGACATTGGTGATGGGAACACTGTACTAGTGATGGGTAGTGACTGAAACCCAAACACAATCATGTATGTAATCAAGGTGTTTAAATAAAATATCTAAAAAAAAAAGAATGTAAGAGAAGTCTAAAAAGAGAAATGTTATTTTTCTCTGGTCTCCATTCAAAAAAATTTTTTTCTTTTGGTTTTTGGGCCACACCCAGTGACGCTCAGGGGTTACTCCTGGCTATGCACTCAAAAGTCGCTCCTGGCTTTGGGGACCATATGGGGAACCAGGGGACCGAACCATGGTCCTTCCTAGGCTAGCACAGGCAAGGCAGGCACCTTACCTCCAGCGCCACCGCCCGGCCCCTCCATTTAAAATTTTATGTTTTCATTTTAACAAGACAGATTTGGTACTTTAAAATAAATTATAAAAAGTAAAAATGTTGTACACATCAAAATCTAGTATCAAGATCAGGACTTGGACTTCTGTTGCTCAAGTGTGTTTGTATATTCTATGAAGTTTCTGTAGTTGCTCAATCCTATCTCCTTAGGCTTCTTTCACCAGCAACCATCTCCTACATTCCAACATTTCTGTCACATCAGTGTTCTACCTCATCCAGGTAGACCAGGCAATGTGCTTTCACTTATTCATGATCAGACTGGAACCAACCTCTGAAGTGGGATGTGGAGTTATTCTTTTATTCTTTATGTTGATAATATCAAAGCCTGTATTTTATACCAGAATTAGGCTATATTTCTTAGAGTGATACAGATAGCATATTCTCTACTGGCTGCCTTTCTTTTACTTTCTCACATGTTTACTGCTTTCTCAGTATCCTAATCAACCCATCCTGCTTTAATTTTCATTTCAGGTTATCCCTTAGAAGATCCCAACAAGGCAGTTGGTACCAGAGCTGGACAGGAACATGATACCTTCGAGCGCATCATAAAATCACACGTTATTAAGTCTTCAATTATGGAAGGAGATACATGTTTAGAGGAATGCATTGATTCATGATATCTCTAGCACTCTGAATGGTAACAGGATGGGGATGATTATAGGTTATAGCTTTTTGTCCTGCTCATTGCTAACTTTAAGCAAATCCTTAAAGATAGCTTCAGGTTACTCAGCTATTATCTCAAGCATGTAAACATTCAAATAATCTTATAGCAGTGTTT
>PVKC010007649.1:0-29255 GCA_004027635.1 Crocidura indochinensis
CACCACTCTGGCCATGATCTCAACTATATTTCTGTAAAATATCTCTACAGCATAATTTCCAAAACATCCTAGTTTGGTCAGTGTTACATATTGAGATTTGTAATTGGAAATCAAATGTTATATTAGCTTTAAATACCTGCTTGAAGGAAGTCACCATCTGACCAAAGTTATTAAACTAGGCATAGTTTTAAAATGATTTCCAAGGACTTGCTTATGTATGCTTAAAATCATGTAAAAATATTAACTTAGCAGTTCCATTGTTGAGATTGAAATAAGTAATATACTTTATAACTTTTTGGAGAATGCTAACTGTCAAGGGCCTATTTTGAGACTAATGTAGATTTCAGAATCACTGTCCTGACAATTTTTGGAAGCCCGAGAAATGGCTACAAGTAATGGCTATCATATTCTGAAAGAGTTACTACTTCAAAATTCACTGGAACAATGTAACATCAATGCTAAAATTAATTTTCTAAAGCCAAAATAGGGGTATAAAAGGGCAAATATTTTTTGCCTGGAGTCTTGAGATATGATTCTAAATGTTTAATGTAAGCCTATCTTGCCTTCAAATAAAAAATAGATGCTACTGAAACTTTCAACATTGAAATGAAAAGAAAAGCTACATTTTAGTCTGAATTAGAAAAAATTAAAAGAGAGTGGAGATTGGGTATAGTGAGATTATCTTCCTATGATAATATATATTGTAAAGTAGAATAACTGGTAATATTTAGATATCATTTGACTCGGTTACTTTTTTGTTTTTTTATTTCATAAAAATTTTTACACAACTTTTCATATTATTCCTCTATCTT
Source organism: Crocidura indochinensis (assembly GCA_004027635.1). Classification (NCBI taxonomy): domain Eukaryota; kingdom Metazoa; phylum Chordata; class Mammalia; order Eulipotyphla; family Soricidae; genus Crocidura; species Crocidura indochinensis. Next base: position 813 of record PVKC010007649.1, read on the forward strand.
TAAAATACTAGATAGTGGTAGACACATTTAAAGGTTCATTTTACTTTCTTTTATGTATTTGATCTATGGCTCCCTAAAGAAAAATTGTAATAATATGACATTTTACTTTTTAAGGAAAAATATATCAGGTTATACTTTAGAAAATCCGATTCAATTGACACTTGATATTACATGTGACATCAAAAACTTCTTCGGGGATAGTTTATAATCTTTTCTTTTCTTTTCTTTTTATGCTCTTTAAATAAAATTTTGATAATGGGAACTTCAGTGGGCTAGGTTTTGTGTGCCGAACTTGTTTTTAGCAAGTTTATGCTTCATCTGGATGAAAGAATGACTGCTTGAAGAAGTGGAAAAATATAAGTACATTTTTATTTCTATATGATTGTATAGGCATTTAGTTCATCCCAGAAGACAAGCAATTTTCTTTTTTGTGACTGCGGCTCTTATAATCTAAAAGATAGATCTTCCACAATTAGAACTTGATGATATTAACCTCTGCCTATATATGTATCTATATAATATACTACAATATTATATGTGTTCTAATAGACATTTATATGCTTTGTTATTTATTTGCAATACTTCATACTAAAATAGATAATATAACTTATATGACATATAATATTGATATTTACATACCCAATTAAGGGCGGAAATTAGCATCACTAATGCCACATATTCTTCTCTTGTCACTGTTGAAAAAACTAATCTCTTTCTGTCATTTGTAGTCAGCAAACCAAGTCAGAGCTGAATGCTGAATTGTAGTAAGAATTTTCAAGTCTCCATTTATGAGACAATATTAAGGGTTATTTTACAAATATCAAAAGGGAAAATATCTCTAAAATCAGGCTTTCCTACTTTATCAACTAACCATCATCAATTCCTTTATAAAACACTTAATGAGTAGAATATGCTTGTTTTGGTTTCTCCACTTAATTTCTTTGTGAACTGAGCAGTTTGCAAAACCACTCTGTACCTCAATTTATTTGCATAATAGAAGTGATGATAATAGCTGCAATGGCCTAATTTATCTGAAAAAATATGACAAAAATTACAGGGAATGAACTTTGAACAGGGAATTGTACCTTGTGATATATTTGTTAAAACTACTGTATCATCCATTAACATAATTATTTAAGGTCTTTGGAATTTGCATACTTAGCATTAACACACTTTCCACTGAATTGTGCATGTGTGTTTAGACAGCCCTAAGGTTTTCTTTGTTTACTAAACCAATATTCTTTAATAATTAATGATATAGAAATTCAGAAAAAATGCAAAAAGTCAATAAAATAATTTTTAAAATATAGATAAAACTGAGACTCATGTGATAATATTGCAGATAGTGTACTTTTCTTACAAACAAACAACTTAGGCTTGATACTTAGCATACTGATCCCTTAGTCCTGCCAGGAATGAGTTCAGAGCCAGGAGTATGATTGGAGCGTATGTAGATAGATAGATAGATAGATAGATAGATAGATAGATAGATAGATAGATAGATAGATAGATAGATAGATAGATAGATTGTTATATATAGAGAGAGCAGTATATATATATATATTTAATATATATGTTATCTATGTAAGGAAATGTCTGAAAAATGTCTATATAAATCAAATCCCCTCAGAAATACCATTATTAGTAGTTACTCTGAACAACTCTATGCTGTAAAACTGGAGAACTTAGAAAAATGGACACAGTTTAGGATCATGTATCCTCCCCAAATGGAAGATAAACAAACAAAAACAAAACAAACAAGAAAAAAAGAATATCTTCCAATGAGCAAAAGCCTTGTCACATGGTGGATAAATAATGAATTCTATCAAACCATCATAGAAGACCTACTAATTTTACTCCTTAAGCTCTTCCAATTTGGTGGGGTGGGGGCGCACCCAGTGACACTTAGGGAATACTCCTGAGATATGGTCTCAACACTCACTCCTGGCTCTGTGAATCATATGAGACTTTGGGGGTCAAACCGAGGTCCATCCTTGGTCAGCCATATCCAAGGCAAATCCCCTAATACTGTGCTCTAGCTCTAGCCCCAAGCTCTTTCAAATTTTAAAGAAATATAAATATTTCCTAACAATTTCTTCTCTAGGACATAGATGATCCTAAACAATACACAAAAAACTGTTCTAGAAACAATGAATTAATAAAAATATAAATAAATCAACCCACCAGAATGTTAATATAAAATTCATTATTTGTGTATAAGAATGTAAAAAAATGTAGAATGATATTCTATCAGATCTCTTTGCTGTTCTCTTTTATTTTCTCACATTCCTATACTGATTTACAACAAAAGAACCAAATATTTTATCTCATTCAAATTAGTGTTTAAAAACATCAAGAATAATAGCAATCAGTTTAATATGGAGGAAGAGAACTTTTACCATGAAAATGTTATACCATAAAAACTTTACATAGTTCAAGAAAGAGAGATAGATGGCCTTGGGAAATTGAAAAATATTCCTTGTTCATTTATTGAAAGGAATCAATAGTATCAAATGAACATTCTATTAAATTATTGTACAGATTCAATTAAATCTATCCAATACATTTAAGAGGACAATTATTAAGGACTTTGAATAGTCAGTAATAAAGTTTATATGGAATTATATAGCCATTGAATTGCCAAAGCCATACCGATATATAAGAGACAAGTGTCATAGTCCAGGGACAGACCATTTGCCTTGCATACAGCCAATCTGTGATTTGAACATCAAAGGTGATAGATTTCTCTATTGGCACAGGAGTCTCCATTGGCAATTGGGACATAATAACAAATTAACAAATTGAATTATATCACATAAAAGATCTTCTACATAGCAAATATGATTTAAGTTAAAAATAGAAGGCATGCAAGTGACTGAAAGAAAATATATTCTCTCAACTAACAGATAAAGTGTTCTCTCAAAGATATTTAAAGGACTCATAAAATTTAGAAACAACAAAAAAAGCAAAAAATCCAAAAACACTCTCAATAATGGGGAGAGGAAATTAACAGACATTTCTCTGATGAATACAGATAAATGGATGATAAGCACATGGAAAATTGATCATAATAAGTAATCATTTATGAAATACAAATTAAGATGACAATGAGATATCATCCGACACAATTAAAATGACACATAACAACTGGGAACAATCTATGTCAGTGGTGATTTGGTGAAAAGCAATTTTTATTCATTATTGGTATAATGATATCTGATTAAACATTCATGAAAAACAGTATGAGTTCTTATTAGAAAAGTATGAATTGACCTACCATATGAACTAGGAGTTCTACTTCTAGGTGTTTACCCCCAAAATAGAGACATCTATTAGGAAGAATGTTGCACACAATTATTCCTTGGAAAACTTAACATAATAATAAATATATGGAAATAACCAAGATGCCCAATGATAGATGAATGATTATGAGGTGTGATAATATATAAAATGGAATATATTGCAAAGAAGAATATCAGGAAACTTTCTGCATCTGAATATCTTGTTAAGTAAAGTAAGTAAAAGAAGGATGAACACAGGATAATCTCACTTATGTGTTACATAAAAATATTAGAATGGAAGAATTAAAGAAATTAAAAGGGAGAAGGTAAGCAAGAGTGAATAAAAGAAATAGAATGAGGATTAAAAATATTATGTAAAGTAAATAGTAAAAGGGGGAGGGATCTTGAGTACATAGGTGTCAGAGCAGTGTGGTATTTGTTTATATTAAAAATAAAGGCCAAAAACTATAAATTCAGGAGACCCAAATTTCACCAACCTAACTCAAAAATATGCCTATCAATGAGTCAGAATGGTAGGTGGCGGGAAACTTGGGGACAGGTGGAAGGAAATTAACATAAGGAACAGGAAAAATGTTATAACACTGAGCATAAATTTAAACGTTATAAGTCAAGGTGACTACAAAAATTTTGTTTAAAGATTTGGTTGGTTGATAACACTTTAAATGACCTTGATTTTAAATGGTCTTGGTTTCCATAGTAAGATTATGCACATTTCCTAATTAAATGTGTAATTGAAATACATATGATCATATGACAAAATAAAAAGCAGTTGTTGATGCTCATGTAGTGATGGCATTGAAATATAGAAATGTATTAAATCAATATGTGTTCATCTCTATTTTGAACAATATATAATCATTGTTTCTCATTTTTTATATGTGACTGGAAATGCCTAATATTACATTAGAAAGTAAACATATTGAAGAGTCATAAAATTTCTTCTTGTTTGAAGGTTATTCATACTAAGTAGAAGTCTGACATAGACTTACATACAGGGCTTCTCTAAATTTTTTTTGCTTACAACCCTTAGAAACATAATACAAGCTGATGCTGGGTGAAACATCTTGTTTTCATTGTGTAGTTAATTTTCAATTATTTTAGATCACTGCATGTTCAAAAATATTTTAATGTTGCTGAATTTTCCATTATGCCCCATGTTCAATTATACACACTCCTTTGAGGTCCATAGATTAAGAGATGGAAGGGTCTACATCTTTGCCTCGCTACCATTTTATGACACAAAACAAATCAAAGATCCTAGCTTCATACACACACTATACTAATATATATGCTACTAATTTTAGGACAGTGACTATATTTAATTTAAAAAACAAGATATGGCAGACGGATATATTTGCAGCTACCTGACACACTTCTATTACACTTTCTTCTGCTACAACTGAAAAAATTTAATGTTGAAATTTGTGTTTCTTGACACAAATTTCTTAAGTTTATCAAGAACATGTATGGTACCTCATTTTATTACTTAATCATATAACATATAATCTAGAATTTTGTGTTTGTGGGAGTTTGGGGCACAGTCTATGGCATTCAAGGGTTATTTCTGGATGTATTTTTGTTAGGGTCAAAAAGGGTTGTCTGCATGCACATTAATCTCTGAACTATCTCTCTGACCCAAGGACTTTATTCTAAAAATGAAGAAAATACTTTTTCTTAGGATCTTCCCATATCCTTCAGATTTTTAGCATCTAGTAATGGAGATAACATTCTCTCCAGCAGACACTAGCTTGATATCTATTATTCTTTGATTGTGTCCTATTTTAAATTTCTTTTATTGGTTGTTAGTGCTTTTCAAAACAGATATGACACCACCAAGACTTTCTTTAAGGCTTTAATTATCTATCCTATCATTTATGTTCTCTGTGAAATCTTTCACCCAGAGTTCTACTAACACTTCTCTACTCATTATTTTAAAATCTTTGTCTAATTATGAACTCAGCCATTTCCAGTGCTGTTTTAAATTTAGAACATAGCATGTATATATAAAATGTATTTCTATCCTTTGTTCAAAAAGTCTGTAAATGCTGGAGCTTCTTTGTTTGTTCTCAAAACTGGACCTAGTAAGAACTGTCTACTGTATATGGTGTTACCTGAATAAAGAGATTCTCTTGGGTAGAAAATCAGAAATACATTGATAACATACTCCAGTTCTGCTAGGTTAAAGACAAGCTATCACTAATTTTAATTGTTATTTCATTGAAGCATCACAAAGACTTGCTCTTTCTCCTTTCTCTCTATTGTCAATATCTGATGAGAAAACTTTCAGCTTTCATTATGGTAAATACATCTTGACTTTCCTTTTTGGACATATTTGTATTACTTAAAAGCCTTTTTTCCCCACAAGCATTACCTTCCACATGCATTTTTTCAGTGCTTTCTGGATTTTAAAATCACCTATAGGGGCCAGCGAGATAGCATGGAGGTAAGGTGCATGCCTTGCATGCAGAAGGATGGTGGTTTGAATCCGGGATCCCATGTGGTCCCCGAGCCTGCCAGGAGGGATTTCTGAGCATGGAGCCAGGAGTAACCCCTGAGCACTGCTGGGTGTGATTCAAAAACCAACATATATGTATGTATATATGTATGTATATGTATGTATGTATATATGTATATATATATTAAAATAATCTATAAAATATCTAGTGATTTATTAATCATAGTGTCTTCACTCATATGTTTATGCCCATATATAGAAGCCCACACTTATGAGTACTGTTTGTCTTCTGTTCATAGTCATTCTTGCAAGTCCATATCACACTTTACTTTTATTTTCACTTTTCTTTTCCTTTTTCCTTTTATTCTCTCTTTTTCCATTTTTATTTTTGTATTCAATGAAGACTCCTTTCTCTATGCTCTATTATTTCTGGTAGGCTTGGAGGATAATACAAGGTTCTGTAAACTGAACTCATGTTAAGCATTTGTATGGTAAATGCACTATTTACTCTACTATTGCTCCAACACCTCATACTTTATTTTCTATAAAATTTTAAGTAGAATTTAACTTTTCCTACTCTTTTTTTTCTATTTTGGACTGCACAGTTAGATACTTCTGACTTTCTATAATGAGCTATTCTATTCCAATATATATTCTATTCCAATATATTATATTATATTTCAATATATATAGGAATACAATAGCTCATTATAGAAAGTCATAAGTGTCTATATATTAAAATATCTATTAAGAAAACAATTAAGACTAGATTTTCCATGAATTAGCACTTCAGAAAAGTTAAATACATACTTATTTACTGATGTTTTTAAACATATTAAAACTAATAATAGGATTTTCTGTGTTCATCTCTCCTCACTGATCTGTATTTCTCTTGTATGTCACACTGAAAATTGTTACATTATAAATCTGATTTTAGATTATCACAGTTACATGGTTTAGTATCACATGTTAATAATTACTATTACTCGGTTGTAAAAGTTTGAATAATTGTGTTTATTAAAAATGTACTCAAGTCCTTACTTTCACTATAGCTAATAGGCTTAAGCAAACATGTTCTTTGGATCTGAATTTCTTTGTCAAAGATATTATACCTGAGTAAATGGTTCTCTCCATGGTATTATGGGTTATTGTTGTGGGTGATTATTGTAGAATTAATTAAGTTAATAACATTCCTTGTTGAAGGTGGATGATGGTGTATGGGTAGTGAGGCCTTTCTCAGTCAGGCCAGGCACCTACATCCCCTTCCAGTTGGCAGGTCTAAGGGTTCAGGGTAGCGATGAGGAAATGATCCACAAGCAGTCAGTAGAAGTCAGGAGACAAGCAGCTTTATTAAAGGCCGAGCCACCATGTGTGGCTTCTAAGATAACCTTTTAAGTAGCCTCTATCAGTTGCCCTGCATCTAATCCTCTCTGCTCTCTCCATGCTGCCTCTAGCCTCTTTGCCCAGAAGCCTCTTTCTGAATCTCTGGCTCAATCCTCCTCACCCCTGAGGCAACCCCTTTATTAGCAACCACAGAGCTCTCCCATTCAGGTTAGAGAGCAGGAAGTTGGGGGGAAAGGTTACAATTAGAAGTGCATGATTTCTGTGCACAATTTGCAAAGAAATAAAAATACCTTTTTCTATTTCTTTCACTCTCTATTTCTATTTCACACATAACATACAAATATAGATGCACACATGTGTGGTTGATCCTTCATACAGGGTTTGCAGTGGCTTGACCGCTTGGATTGTAATCCTGCTATACCTACATGTTTTTAGATTATAACTTTAGGTCATGTAAAGTGATTGAATACTTTGTGATGAGATTTAACTTGGACACAAAGATGTGGCTATAGGAATAACTTTGCCTATGAATATATGCTTACGCAAACTGCATAGAGAAAATCCACACAGAGGCCAGCAAATCCAAATCTAATGAGCTAGATTGACGTGGGTGGGATAATATCAGGAGTTAGTTGTGGAGATACTTCATTGATATTAGTCATCTATGTCATCAAGAGTTTTCTTAGGATGCTCAATGATTTTAATCAAATATATTGAGCCTTAACACATCTATAATTCCTGAAGCTTATCTTGCAGTCTGAAACAAGTTAGGTGTCTTTACACCTAATTATGCTCACATTACCATTAAAGTATCCTTTAAGTGGAGCCAGAACAATAGTACAGTGGGTAGGGTATTTGCCTTGTGTGCAGCTGACCCAGGTTTAATTCACAAAATCCCTGATCTCCTAAGCACAACCAAGATGAATCCTGATTGCAGATCTAGATGTGATTCCTGAATAAAAGCAAGTGTGGATCAAAAACTATATATATATATATATATATATATATATATATATATATACATATATATGTATATATATATATGTATATATATATATATTGAATTTAGGTTACATGCTTATAAGATAAGGCATTTAACCCCAATAATGTATTCAAACCCCTCTACCACTGTCTCTATATTATCTCCTATCTACCTCTTCATCTCCTTCTAACACCCCCTCTATTATTTGGCAATATGAATTTTGTAATCCATTGTTAAAAGTTTGTTAGTTCTTCTCCTTTTGTACTGAACTTGGCATTTTAAGTAATTTTTGATTGAACACTAAAAATGCATAGATGTTAAGACTATAGTCCATTAAATTTCATGCAATGAACCTCATTTTTGTCTTTACAATTCTAAAATGGCTTTCAAGATTTCAACCCCTGCTGTGTATATTGTCTATAATTTATAGCATTATGATTTTATCAAGATTTTTAATCCTGTGGTTGGTATATGACACAGTTGAATTTCAGAAAGATTTCTTAGTTGGTTTAATCAGATGTGCCTTAAGGAGATTAAGGACCTTCTTCTGCCGACAGAGATTCCAACTGGGAGAGGCAAAGGATAAAAAGAATGAAGAAAAGATGCTTAAAGCTGTTTTTGAAGTGGAGATAGTCACATGTCAAAATGCAATCCCACAGAATTGAATTTACATTGGTGAAGTATGGATGGAGGAGAGTAAGTTGTAGGTCAGAAAACCTGGTGGAGAGCATGGCATTAAAATCTTCTCTAGATGAAACTCTATTATTAACAATACTGTAAATCATGATGCCTAAAATTTAGAAATAAGTGAAAAAATATAAAAGAACTTGCCTCTAGTACTACATACATGAGAAATTGTGTTCTGTCCCAACCAAATAGACTTCTACTTCCAGATGAGAAAGCAGTTTATGCAATGTCTTAAAGTCCTCAAGAGAGAACATAGATACATATCACAGCTAGATTTCTGATCTACACAATTATGACTTAATAGAAAGGTATTGTATAAACTACAAAGTGTGTAATAATATAAGCTATTATGTTCCTAGTTGCAATAAGCTCTCACATGAGGAATGTAAATTCTTAGTATGCCAAAGCTTTAAATATGCCCATAGCCAATATCTTCTAACTCATAAATGCCTATATTTTATAAATTAAAATATTGCCACAAAGTACATAGTTACAGTTATTCATTATTCTTTTAGGTATAAACTATTCCTACAATAACACCTTCACTACTGTCCACTTCCCTCAACAATGTCCCAATTTCCCTCCTGTCCCCCAACCTGTTTCTAGAGTAGACAAATTTCTCCTCTACCATTGTCCTTGTATTCCCTTCCATAATACATTCTTTCCATCTCCAATCTTATGGCAAGTTTTCTGCTGAAGAACAGTTACCCTTATCTTTGTTTCTGTTATCTTTTGGGAGTTATTTCCTGATGAAGTTCTTTATACTCCCCATATGATGTAAATCATTTGGTGTCTGTCTTTCTCTGACTAACTTCACCTCCCTGTGCCACATACATTATTTTAAGCCTCCAAGAATTCATTCCTCACTTCTAGAGACAGGGAAGTGCCAATAATGATGGAAGGAAACTAACTTGCCATTTACTTAGCCTCCTATCAGTTGATGAAGACAATGAAAAATATACTTTCAGTGATAACACGCCCAGAACAACCATCCCGATGTGAACAGTGATACAAGTGTTCAGTGAATGATTATGTTTCACAATGTGCTACAGTGAATGTACAAAAGGGTGGAATAATTTGTCTCTTGAGTAATCTCTGCTCTAGGCCAATTACAAATACTGTGATAGTAAAAATGCTATATTCAGAAACACATTATTCTTCGGCTTCTGCTCCTCTATTAATAGTTATTTTTGCTTTCATTATTACATATATATCATCCAAAACATACCAACCCTCTTTTGCTATGCTGTTGAAACAATCTATGCCATAAACATATATGTAAAGCAAAACTTATTTAAGTAAAATAAAGCTTGCATAGGTGAATGCTTACTTATCCATTAATAGTAGAGCTTTGCCACAAAAATAATAAAATCATTTTATTTTTATCATTTTTTGGGGGGTCACACCCGGCAGTGCTCAGGGGTTACTCTTGGCTTCATGCTCAGAAATTGCTCCTGTCAGGCATGGGGGACCATATGGGGCACCGGGATTCGAACCGATGACCTTTTGCATGAAAGGTAAACGCCTTACCTCCATGCTATCTCCCGGACCCCTATTTTTATCATTTTTATAAGTTGTGTAAGTTTTTATTAGTGTTATAAGTTTTTCCCTTATTTCTATTCACTTCTAGCTTCATTTTTAGGTGAAAGGGGTAAACGTGTAAAAGACCATGGATTTTACACAATTATATCCAATTTTAATCTTTTCTGAACTGTCAAGTAAGGAAATGTTCAGATATAAGATAAGACTCAAGTATAATTAAAAAAGAAAATAAAGCCTTTCAAATGAACCTGTCAACTATTTTACATAGGAAAAAAATAAAATGTTCTAATCCTTTCATAATGAATAGAAACACAATTAAATTCCATTCAGCTCAATCTACATTTTGAAAAGCTAAAAGAAAATATTAGTTAGAAAAAAAATGTTGCCAAGGCTCCTGAGCTTCAGCTAAACTAAATACAACCTCTCTAGCATACTTCTAATTAAATATGCAATTAAAATGTTCGCTACACCCTAAGGCCTACCATCCTATTTAAATAACTTCTTGTCCTACTTTAAAAGGCAAGTTATAATTTTCCAAGTAATATTTAATCCTTTAGATTTTCAATGAGGCCTCTCTAACAAACTTATTTCTCATTAAAAAGTCCAAGTTAAGAGTTACAAACACTCTCCTAAATATTTAATAAGCATCCATTGGATATCTCTAAGTAGTTGCTAGAAGTCAAAATGTATGCATTCGCACACAAATACATCTGTACAGACTGCCTTTAAAGAAAATGATTCAGATCATCAAAATGTATATTTTGACAATTGTAGGTTCATTGTAACAAAGAAAAATTGGTTAATGGATCTCCAAGCTTTACATTTCAGCACATTAAAAAAAAAACTAGTGTAAAAGATAAGAAAATAATACTTTTATTACTAGAATTTTCTGATTGTACTTTAAATATTTCTTTAGTAGTGGATAACAACAAATCAACCTATGATATTTTTTCTTAGAATAAGGCTAAACTCTTCCAGTATTGTTTAGCTCTATCCCTGGAAAGTAATCCTAATAATTCCTCATTGAGAGAAAGTAGGTTTATGGGTTCAGATCATTCTATTAAAAGAAAATATCATTTTCATGCGATTTAAGTCAGGACCTGGTAGCTATGTCAAGCAATTCTAAAATATGATTAGATAGGTGAGCAAATAATACAAACATATATTATATGTTACTGAATATTTTCTTTTGGCTTTTCAATATAAAATTCTAGTTATAATGTCATAAATGTCCACATATTCTATTTCTGTTTTTTCAAATTTTGAAATTGATTTTCAGAGCTGCATTAACAGTACAGAAACAGTGTGCTTGGTTTGCATGTAGCCAACCAGGTTTGATCCCAGGCAACATATATCATCTCTGAACCCTGCCATGAATTATTTATTTAGCAGATAGATCCAGGAGTAAGGTTTAGTCACAGAAGAATGAAACTCAAAATTGAAAACAATTTGATCTTTAATTCTGATTTTCTATGAAGAATAGTACATTATGTTAATATTAAAGGATAAGATAATGATCCAGTGTTTTATTTCTTTTATGGCGATTGTAAGAACACCAATTATTAATGAGACTGATCTTTTAGCATAGCTTTTCTCTAGCTCATTTTCCAGAAATTAATTATAAATCTGTACAATTATCTCTTGGCTCTCAATACTGTTCCACTGATCTCTATATGCTTTTATTGTAATGCCACTGCTGACTACTATGGGTTTTTAGCATTAATATTTTATCTTTACATTTCTTATCATGTTTTTATTTTAAGTAAAATGAGAATTTTTTTAAAAAAGAATTGGAAAAAATAGAATCTAAAATTTTTCTAAAAGTTAGTTTAATCTATAATGTACATTTGTAGCAAAAAAATCCTTTCATGATGGAATATCAACTATTTTAAATGTTCTACAATTTATTTTAAAGTTTTAATGTCATGCAGTTTCAATATATAAGCATACATTCTTTTGTTAATTGACTTTTAGGTATTTTGTTATTTTCACATGCAAACATGAACTAGAATGTATTCTAAATCTGCGAGCTTATTATTAGAGCAGAAAATGTCAGCAGAATTGCTTCAGCAATCTTATTTTATTTATAATTTCTAGGTTTTCTTTTACCCCCACCCCCAATTTTTAGACTTTTCTCAAATATTCAAGAAATTTTAGGTACTTGCACATCATTTAAAAAATGTGATATCTCCAAAATGTGACATTTTCACATCATCTGACTTTCTAATTTGAATGATTTTTTTTTTGTTTTACTCTTTCAATCACTATTTATGCCATTATGAATGAAAATAGTAAGAGTGAATAATATCTTTTACTTGCTCATGTTTTAGAAAGAAAAACTTGAGCTAGTTTTTTTTTTCTTTGTTTGGTTTTGGTTTGGGGGCCACACCCAATGACATTCGGGGCTACTACTGGCTATGCACTCAGAAATCACTCCCGACTTTGGGGACCATATGGGAAGCTGGGGATTCAACCCAGGTCCTTCTTGGGTCACCCCTGTGCAAGGCAAACACTCTATCACTGTGCTATCACTCCAGCTCCAAACTGTCCGCTTCTTATCACAGTGTGATTCTATGCATTTGCAACGTGAACTTGATCATGAACTTAGATGAGTTATTTTCTGCACATATTTTGTTGAGATGTTTAAAAATATTGAAAATCGTCATCGTATTTTGCTAATAGTTTTTTATGGATTTATAGAAAAGACTATGTGATGTTTATTAATCATTTTGTTATTGTGGTGCTACACATTGAAATAATTTGAAAGTGATCAAGTAGAATTTAACACGGAAAATTTCCACGTGTTTGTAAAGTATAAACTTTTTATGCTTAGTTGCTTGCTAATATTCTTGTGATAATTTTTATTTCTATTAATGGGGATTTTTATCTAAAATATCTTCTTAATCTACATTTTATGGCCACATCCAAATGTATGTGGATTTAAATAAATCAAAAGTAATAAATAACTCACAGATTTAAAGGGCAAAATTATAAGAATTCATAGGCATTTTTGAAAACCAAAGAAGTAGCATGGCTCTAAACATAACATGCTTTTAGTTTTAGTTAAGAATTAAATTAATTATATTAGAGGTACTTTGCAACAATTGGGTGTATTTTTATAAGTTTGGGACAAAAATAAGAACATAAATCTAAATAATTCATATACAGGTATACTCCATGGCTGTACATTTTTCTTAGAAATCCATATTAGGATGATTTTGTAAACATCAATCACTAGAATTGGTTTAGAGGTGTGAATTTTCAGGTCATCTCTGTATGTCTCTATTTGGGAAACTCAGAGGTTATTGTTGATGTAAAGAATAACAAAATTGAGTTCTGGCTCTCTGAAACCATGTAAAAATCATAGTATCACATATCACTCAATTTCTACCGAGAGATTTAAGATGATAGGATTTATATATCCTATTCTAAAGTTTCAAAATAATAGTAAAAATTACTAGTTAGGCAAATTATAATGCCAAGAAGAAATAGAATTTCATCCCATTAGATATGCTTACTTATGTAACTTTTTTAATGTCTCATATTGCTTTTAGTGATATCATTATGTCAGAATATATTTTCACTTAGTATAAATGCATATTTAATTATATTGTTATAGATAAATAGAATTAAAATAAAACAATCTACTAAAATGTTCCATGAATGGAAACATGAAGATTGCTTCATTACAAAACTTGCTTTTATCATTGTTATATTAAATAAAAATTGAATTAAAAAAAGAGTAAAATATCCTATTTTGCTGTAGAAACTAATCATTTCTTTTTAAGAAATAAAGCATATTAATCCAGTTAATTAAAAGAAATGATTATATAATAGAGTTTCGCAATGGCTTATGAAAGTCCATTTATATGTTTCGGCAAAAGTATACATTTAATCTTAATTCCTTTTAGAGAAAAGAAAATTAACAGTCATGAATGTACTGTTTTATTATCTCATAAATATTAACTAAAATGCAGTCTTCATTCTAAAATAGTTTTTAATACTATCAATATAGTAATATAATGGGAAAATATTAAGGCATTTCAAATAATATGACTTCTATAGTTATTTTTTCAAATGAAGTAGTTTTGGTTTATAAACATATATCAACTTGATGTATATGTACTTCTAGATTGACATATAATATTCTTCACTTTGTTTACTAAAAGAATTCTGCTTTCCATCAGTCACATTTTAGTTGATCTTTTTACTCAATTAACTAAGTCTTTCTATTTTCCATTTGGTAACAACTCTGAAGTTTGTATTTGTTTGTTCATATTTTCTGTTTCTAAATTTGTTCTATTAATAAATTCCTTTTATCAGTTATTTCTGTCAGATTAATTTTACTAAGCCTCTATTCCCATCCATATTAAATGTGTCAAAATATGTCATCATTGTTTCTTTTTTGTATCATTGAAACATTTTATTGTGCATGCAGACAACACACCCTCTTTAGTTACAGATTATCATTGTGTCTTAAATTGTTTCTAACTCTTGGCTATTATGAACAATGCTTTGATCAACATGGGGATGGATACAATTCTTCAAATGAAATAAATAAGTTATTCTTTATATGAATATCTATATAGCCTACATAGGAATTTGTCTCCTTAATTACAAAGTATTACAATATTACAAATTATTAAAAATATTTTTATAATGACTGCATTGCTTCTCATTGAACCTAACACTTGGTTATTATCACTATCTGGGTAGTAGAAATGCCATGTCACATAAGTCTATTGTTACCTCACTTTTTAAGAAGTTGAACCTATATTATTGTTTGCTACATGCATTATGTCTACACCATTACACCACCACCATGTCAGTGCATAGGTTTCTCCAAATTTATCTCAAGAAACCACCTTCCCATCACCTTTAATTCTCACTTCTATTGGCCTCATTTCAGGGATATATCATGGGAATTATTCAATCTCTTGATTTGCTTCATTTTTCTGTGAGGGCCACAAGAGGAAATGTAAAGG
Source organism: Crocidura indochinensis (assembly GCA_004027635.1). Lineage (NCBI taxonomy): Eukaryota > Metazoa > Chordata > Mammalia > Eulipotyphla > Soricidae > Crocidura > Crocidura indochinensis. The sequence continues at coordinate 16,110 of PVKC010007649.1, forward strand.
AATTACTTTTGTCCCTGTGCTCAGGGATGACTAATGAGGAATGCGAGGACCATATGAGCTATCGAGGATTGATCCAAGGTCAACTGAATACAAGAAAAAATGTCTTACACACAAATAAGTATTGTTTTTGCCCTTCATTTATAGCTTTATATTCTGCATTGAGTAATATGATCTGGTATGTCTATTTTACACTGACACACTCTACTTAGGAGGACTCCCTTCAATTTCATCCAAAGCAAATCATGTGATTTTATCCCTTCTCATAGGTAATTAGTATTTCTTTATATATGATAAAATATGTGTAAATAAAATATATGTAACTTTTCTTGATAATATCATATATTTTTAGGTTCTTGTTTTTCCATTTATTTGTTTGTTTTGTTTTGTTTTGTGTCCGTACTAGGGGCGCTAAGGGTTACACCAGTTTCTGTGCTCGGAAATCTCTTCAGGCAGACTTGCGGGATCATATGGGATGTTGGGGATCAAACTCAGGTAGGCAGCATGCAAAGCAAACATTCTACCACTGTTCTATCATTCTTGCCCCTGTTCTTAGGTACTTGGATTGTTTTCACATCATGACTATGGTCAATGATGCCGTAGTGAGCCAAGTTTCTTGAGACTCATGCCCAAGAATGAAATTGTGGTATCACTAGGAAGTTCGAGTCTAATTTACTCTCTTTGGCAAAATGCTCTGGAGATGTAAATTATTTATTAATTTAATGAATGAACTCCCCCAGCACCCTAATTTTTTTCTACTGGCTGTACTTCATAGATGTTTCACTAGGAATGTTTCAATCTCTCATGAACATATATGAAAATCCACATAAAAAAACAAATAAAAATAATTTAAAGGTGTTATATATCAAGTGAAAGATATCCAGGAATAGAAAATGGTTCAATATGAACAAGTCAATTCAATTGATAGTTCACACACACACACACACACACACACACACACAACCAAAAAAAAACAACAACAACAACAAAGTTTTGGGAGCCATATTCTCACCTCCATAAAAAATAAAGCATTTCATAAGATCCAGTATCAATTCATGGTGAAAATGCTCAACACACTAGGGATTGAAAGAAGTCTCTCAATATTACAGTATTATTATAATAAACTCACATCTGATGTCATGTTTCATGGGGAAAAAAACATCTTTCCTCTCTAATCAGACACAAATATAGAAAGCCAACATTCACCTCTACTATGCAGTATTGAAATTTCTTGACCACTAATTAAACAAGAGTGACATAAAAAAGATTCAGATTGAAAATAATTCAAAGAGTTGCTATTTTTAGATGACATGATATTGTAGCTAGAAACACTTAACAAATTTCATAAAGATCTCCTGGAAATAATAAACTTTCAAAGCATCAGGCTACAAAACCAAGACGCAAAAGTTGTATTTTTTTCTATGTTGACAAAGATGTTGAAGAGAGAAACCGCTTTTTGTTTTTAGTTTTTCTCATAGATTAATTATCCATATGTGTGATAATTTCTGGCTTGCCAATTCTGTTCCATTCACTTTTGTTTCCTTGATTATCATAATAGTCTTGGAATATAATTCTAAAATAGAAATTAAAAAGAAAAAGTTAAAAGAAAAAAAGAAAAATTTAGAAAGCACATTAACAAATAAATTTATGAAAATTATTGTATCTTCAAAGAAGTCATTAATAAAATGGCAGAAGTTTAGTAAGAACTGGTTAGCTGTTCATTCTGTATTATTCATTTATTTCCAAACATTAAGTGACCTCAGCTACACATGACACCTAAATTCGTGTGTTCCTAAAGAAATGGCAACATCAAGGAAATGAAGTTGTCCAGGAATTCCAAACACTATTACAGATACTGTGGCTTTGGGTGGGGGATAGTCTCAGCTACTAGGCCTCCTAAAATGGAAAATACTGGGGGTGTGAGTGTCTGCACTTGCTGCTAAAAGCTCTGGTGATATCAGTCCTAAAATTTGGTCAGGTTGTTTTTTATGAAGTGAATCAGAGGTGTGTTGAGGTAGGACTATAGTAAAAGCAGTAATATGGATAAGGATGCAGTAGGCATGGCTTTGGAAGTGCAGGGGTTTGGCCCATCCTCTCCTCCCAAGATTTCCAGATTTGGGTCTGTGCCTATGTATCTATGATATGTTTATGGCTTGGTTTGCACCTTTTTTGAGAAAAGAGTGAGTCTATGGAGCTGGCCTGCTGTGAACATCTGCCAAAGAATTCTTAAAGAGGGTTCCCTACATAATGTGTGTGGATTCATGTTCTAAATAGCCAAAAGCTCTGATTAGAAAATGGACTCATTTTCCACAACCAAAATATTCCTCTAGCACATAAACTATACTTACAAATAAATATTTTAAATTTAAAAGAATCTCTCTTTGACTTTGCATGTGCTAGCCTAGGATGGACAGCGGTTTGATCCCCTAGTATCTCATATGGTCCCCCAAGCTAGGAGTCGTTTCTGAACACATAGCCAGGAGTAACTCCTGAGAGTCGCAGGGTGTGACCGAAAAACAAAAAATAAAATAAAAATAAAGGCATCTCTCAGAAATTTACAAGTGAGAAATGGAGAGGAGTGCAAAAGTTTATTTGATGAGGGCCATCATCTGGTTATGGAGGTAATTAGTAAGATTTTTGTTAACTAGACCAGGTAAAACAAAAATCTAAAGGAGGTTAGAGATTACTTCACTCTCTAACTCCTGATTATTTTTTATTTCTCCTTGGCAGAAATAGAGTATAAATTCTGGTTATATACCTTTTTTACATGATTAATCCATAGTCTATCTGTAAGTAAAGAGGACTTGTGAGTTGTCATTAGTGTTATGTCAAAAATATTGTTCAATAATTAAGTTGTCATTGTATCTTACTGTCTTGGTCTTTTTTCATTTTCTTTAGCAATTTATATTTTTTCAGTACCAAAACCATTTTCATAATTCTGTTATAAATTCTGCAACATTTATAAAGACTTTTCTTTGGCCCTGTGATGGTCAAGTCAAAGTTACAACATCCAGACCAGGACTATGAAAAGTTTCATCTTCTCATCTTCAGAATAATCTATTCACTTTCAGAATAATGTGTTCAGTTATTTAATAAGTATCACTTATTTATATGCCAGGAAATGTACAATGCAAGGAAGAGAAGAATGGCATGATTTGTCTGTAATGCTGAATTTCCAGGTTAAAATAGATTCTTTTCCTGAAGATGTTATTTTTTTAGACAACTGGAAAAATTTGAACAAAAAGTATGCATTATAAGATGACAAAGAATAATTAGGTGTAATGACAGCCCTGTAGCTGTGTAAGGAATTGTCCACACCTCTTAAAGATATTATTGAAGTATGTAGGAGTGAAATGACTTGAAACCTGAGATCTGCTTAAATGTAAGAGAAATAAGAAATATAAAGTGTACTAAGCGCTTTTCACAAACTTTAATCTTTATGACAAATGTAAGCTAGTCATTAAATTATTGTCTCTTACTTTTACATAAGTTTGAAAAATTTAATAAATAGAGGTAAAGCAATTATACCTTGATAACAATTAAAATAATACTCGGGGCAGAGCAATAGCAGAGTGGTAGGGAGTTTGCTTTGCCTGTCGACCCAAGACAGACTTTGGTTCCATCCCTGATGTCCCATATGGTCTCCCAAGCCAAGACAATTTCTGAGTGCAGCCAACATTTACCCCTGAACATCACCTGGTGTGGGTTCATTAAAAAATTAAAAGAGTACTCATAATTTAATCCCTGAAAGAACAGTTTTATTGCAAAACAAAATTATAAAGACTAGTGCTGTAAGATAGTACAGTGTGTAGGCAGTTTCTTTGCATCCAGCAGGCCTGAGTTCAGTCCTCATCATCCCATATGATTCTCAGAGCCTGACAGGAGCTATTTCTGAGCACAGACCTGAGAGTACCCCTAAGCGCCACCAGGTGCTTTTCCCAAACTATAAATCAGAAACAAACAAACAAATAAATAAATAAGGTATTTCAGGAAGAGTAAAAGTACAGTTGGGAAGAGCATTTGTCTTGCAAACAGCTTACTTGGGTTAAATCCTTGGTGCTACAGGTGGTCCCCAATCTTGGCAGGAGTAATACATGAGCACAAACAAGGACTAATCCTGGAATTCAGATATGGCACTTAAACCAAAATCAACACATGAAAGATAAGAAAAAAAAGAAAAGAAAGAAAGTTAATTAGGAAAAACATAGTAAAATGGCCCAAATAATTCTGACTAGATTTGAGGAAAATATAATAAATACCTAACTCATTTTATAATTTCTAAGAAATAGTTATTCATTTACTATATTATAGAGACCTGGGAAAGATGGCTACTGCATAGAAATTACGGCTTTTATTTAGGGGCTACATCCAGTGATGCTTAGGGGTTACTCCTGGCTTTGTGCTCAGAAATCGCTCCTATCAGGCACGAGGGACCATATGGGATGTGAGGGAATCAAACCTAGATTTGTCCTGAGTCAGCCACATGTATGGCAAACACCCTACCTCTGACCATTTATTACGCTGGCCCCGAAATTATAGCTTTTGTTAGTATTTATTAGATTATCATGGTGACAAATACCAATCCAAAATTAAGAAGTTTAGAGACTAGGGATACAGTTCAGGAGATAGTTCAACTCACACTGTCTTTTGAACCACCCCAGGTGTGAATCCTGAGAATTGTGGTGTGAGCAAGGTTAAGTACTTAGATGGGTATAACACCCAAATAAAAGCAAAAAGAGACAGAGAATAATGAATCTTGTTTCTGCAGTGGTAGTAGAGTTGGTAGGGCTCTTGCCTTGCATGCAGCTGACTCAGGCCCTACCTTTCAAATTCCATAAGTCTTAAAAGTCCTGTCAAGGGGCTGGACAAATAACACAGTGGTAGAGCATTTGCCTTGCACATGGCCAACACAGGACAGACCCCAGTTTAAATCCCGACATCCCATATGGTTCCCCGAACCTGTCAGCAGCAATTTCGGAGAGCAGAGCCAGAAGCAACTCCTGAGCACTGCCGGTGTACCCCAAAAACTGAAAATAATAATAATAATAATAATAATAATAATAATAATAATAACAATAATAATAATAATAATAAAGTCCTGCCAAGACTGATCTGGAGCTCAGACCAAAGATTAAGCCCTGAAGACCGAGAGTATGGCAATACATAAATTAACAAATAGATAATCTTTGATTTTACTCCTCAGACAAAACACAAACTTTATTAAATAATTATTTCATTCATAAATGCTAGGACTAAGAATTCAATAAACAATTGCTTTTTCTATTATCTTCAGGGTGATTGCCAAATTTGAGGTGTATTTTAAAACATTGCTTTTCAAACATTACCAATATAGGGTGTCTTCTTTGTAAGCCATTAGTCTGCCACTAAAATATATAATGTCAAAACATATTTAACTTAAATAATAGGTCTAATAAATAACTGACTTTATGCAACAATCCATTGAAAATCACAGCTCTGCAGTGGATTTAATTGTGATAATTTTGTTGAGAGTAGAGATTCTTTTCTCCCTTTTAATTAGAGAAAAGAATAATTCTCTTTATTATTCAAGTTCCCATGTCAAAGAAGTCTAACAACGTTTGCAGAATAACCTGCAGAAGAACTATTATTGCTATATTTTTATGCAGAATTGTGCTATGATGAATAAAATGTGCATCTGTAGAGCTTTTGAATCATTAAAAACTTTAATAGAACAGAATCACATATTAAATACTGTTGTGTAAAATAATTAAATTCATAATTTATAATAAAATTGTATTAGATTTGTCAGCCAGAAGACTTATTCTTAACTGTACTTTCCTGATATCATCCTCATCACTAATAATATCTGGGTCATTGTAATTTTTATGAATACTTATCAGCCTCACTGGTCTTTGGTATAAATATCAGTGAAAGGCACAATTGAAAACATACATATGCTTACAATTAAAAGTGCTCAAATTTTGAAAAATGGCTTAGATGAACATCATTTTGGTTCTGATAAATACTGTTTTGCTGTAGCAAAAACATGTATTTTATATGCTAATCACCTTATTTTTTACTAATTTTGATTCATTATTTTATAAGAAATTATTAACATTTGATAAATCTATTTCTTTTTTTCTCTATTGCTTTTTCGTAAAATTGGCTTTTCATTTTAATCTCTTTTCTTTTTAACTTTTTTCTCTATTTAAACATTTTGATTACATATATTTTTGTGATTAGGTTTTGGTCATGTAAAGAACACCCCCTTCACCAGTGCAACATTCCCACCACCAATGTCCCAAATCTCCCTCCCTCCCAACCCACCCCCACCTGTACTCCAGACAGGCTTTCCACTTCCCTCATTTATTCACTTGATTATGGTAGTTCTCTGTGTAGTTATTTCTATAACTTCACTCACCACTCATTGTGGTGAGCTTCATGAAGTGAGCTGGAAGTTCTAGCCCTACTCTCATTGTCTCTGAGGATTATTGCAAAAATGACTTTTATTTTCCTTAAAACCCATAGATGAGTGATACTATTCTGCATCTCTCTCTCTCTCCCTCTGACTTATTTCACTCAGCATGGTAGATTCCATGTACATCCATGTATAGGAAAATTTCATGACTTCATCTCTCCTAATGGATGCATAATAGTCCATTGTTTATATGTACCACAGTTTCTTTAGCCATTCGTCTGTTGAAGGGCATCTGGTTGTTTCCAAGAGCCTGGCTATTGTGAATAGTGCTGCAATAAATATAGGTGTGAGGAAGGGGTTATTGTATTGAATTTTTGTGTTCTTAGAGTATATTCCCTAGGAGTGGAATAGCTGGGTCAAATGGGAGCTCAATTTCCAGATTTTGGAGGAATCTCCATATTGCTAGAAGGTCTAGATGGCATTCCCACCAACAGTGGATAAGTGTTCTTTATTCTCCACATCCCCGCCAGCACTGGTTATTCTCATTTTTTTTAATGTGCACCAATCTCTGTGGTGTGAGGTGGTATCTCATTGTTGTTTTGATTTGCATCTTCCTGATTATTAGTGACGAGGAGGATTTTTTCATGTACCTTTTGGCCATTTGTATTTCTTTTTTATCCAAGTGTCTGTTCATTTCTTCTTCCCATTTTTTGATGGGATTAGATGTTTTTTTCTTATAAAGTTCTGTCAGTGCCCTGTATATTTTGGATATTAGCCCCTTATCTGATGCGTGTTGGGTGAATAGTTTCTCCCATTCAGTGGGTGACTCTTCTATCCTAGGCACTATTTCTTTTGAAGTGCTGAAACTTCTCAGTTTAGTGTATTCTCATCTGTTGATCTCTGCTTCCACTTGTTTGGAAAGTGCAGTTTTCTCCTTGAAGATGCCTTTAGTCTCAATGTCATGGAGTGTTTTACCGACGTGTTGTTCTATATACCTTATGGTACCAGATCTGATATCAAGGTCTTTAATCCATTTGGATTTTACCCTCATACATGATGCTAACTGGGGGTCTATGTTCGTTTTGTTGCAAGTGGCTAACAAGTTCTGCCAGCACCACTTGTTGAAAAGGTTTTCCCTGCTCCATTAAGGATTTCTTGCTCCTTTGTCAAAAATTAGGTAATTGTATGTCTAAGGGACAATGTCTGAGAACTCAAGCCTATTCCACTGATCTGAGGGTCTATCTTTATTCCAATACCATGCTATTTTGATAACTATTGCTTTGTAGTGCAGTTTAAAGTTGGGGAAAGTAATGCCTCCAATTTTCCTTTTCCCTAGGAGTGCTTTAGCTATTCGAGGGTGTTTATTGTTCCAGATGAACTTCGTAAGTGTTTGATCCACTTCTTTGTCATAGTAATCTCTTATGATTCTTTGATTTCCACAACACTAGTAGTAACTTTATCTATTTCAATATGATTTCTTTTATCAGTTTTCTCTTTTTAATCTTTATTAGTCTTGAGAAATATTTATTCATTATATTATTTCTTTCAAAATCCAAAACTTGTTTTCACTAATTTTTCTGTATGACACACTAGAGAACTTATTTGTTATTTTCACAATATATAGTAGATAGATACATAGATAGGTACAATAGATAGATGAAAGCTAAGTTACAGAGAAATATATTTTTTATTTTCTTCTGATGATTTTGGGTTTTGTTTATTCTACACTAGTTCCTAAAGGTTTAAGATTATTTACTTGAAACAATTAATGTTGATTAGTGAATATCATGATTTTTTTTTGATTCAGGCCTATACCTAATGGAATTTGAGTGTTTATCTGGCCCTGTGCGCAGGGATCTCTCCTCAAGATGTGCCTAAGGCTAAATGCAATATTACAAATCTATCTATGCTTTCTCTTGGTATCAATGAATTCCTTATCTTTTTGCTTTTTCTGCATTCCATGGGGTCATATAGCTCGTTTTGTTTGGTGGTTGTTCTTTTCATAGTTTTCTAAAGGACATGAGAACATAAATTTAAAAACTTACTTTCACTTTCATGTTATAACATTATTCATTTGCAGTACCCAAACGATAGAATCAAACTAAATACCCATTGAGAGATGAATATATAAAAATTCTGTGGTAAATAAACATACTCACTGGAAATTCTGCCAGTAAGAATAATGAAAATCTACTTTTTTGATACAAGATTGATAATATAGCTTGTGGTGAGTTATTCTAGTGAGAGAAATGAATAAGGAAGTGAAAATTAATTACTGTATGGTTTCACTCATATAGAATATAAATAACTATTTAAATCAAGTGCTATTGGATAAAAAGAAATGAAATTAACCCCAAGACTTTTTGAAAGCTATTGAAGGTGAAAATGAATTGAGAAAAAGGGGAAGAGAGGTCTTTTTGATGATACAATGGCCCTGGAAATTTGATGATTTTATGACTGTTTTGCATGTTACTGATCCCAGATTTACCTCTTCTTACCTGTATATAGTCCCTGAAGCACTCCCAGGAGGGACCCCAGAGTAGAAGACCAGAAACAGTTCCTGACAAATCTGGGTGTAGCCCCAAATGCAAAAAAAAAAAATGGTCTTACAGAGGCCAGATAGATAAAGTGTGTTTTATGCAAGTAGGTTGTGCTTCCTATTCTGTTATTTTATCTGAAAATTTACAATCTTTCTTATAATCACAGAAGATTATCAAAAACATATTTTAATGAAATTCAAATTAGTTATTCCCTAGGACATATATGACTTTCCCTTTGGGTCTATTCCTTTCTTGACCCTTGTTAATGTCCCATATTCTTTGCTTAACAGATTTGAGACATTGATTTTATTGAACGTTTCCCTAGGTGGAAGGTAAGTACTGTGAAGAAATATGAACTAAGCATAATAATCATGACAGAACTGTTTTAATCCAAAGGTGGAAATAGTGATGAAAGAACCTAAGATATTACTTTTAAAATGAGTCTCAAGATCGGAAGGATTAGCATCATTAAAATGTCAGTAATTCCTAAGGGATTGTACATACCGTATTTGCCAGCGTATAAGACGACTTCTGAAACGAAAAAAAGTCAACCGGGAGTCGTCTTATACACTGAGTATATTCTGAAAAACGTCTCACTATGCCTCTAAATGAAAATAATCTGGATATTGCCATGAAACGAATTTTCCAACTCAATCCTGTACCAATCACTGCAAGGCTACTCAGACCGCCTCTCTAACTTGGCCAATCCAAGCAGGCTTTTGATGCATGCAAATTAGACAATGTACCCGAATCTACACTGTCAAAAGCCTGCTCAAATGGGCCAGAGTCATAGAGGAAGTCTATTCCAGTACACTCTTTGAACCTTTGCTTGTTATGATTGGCTCACTGTGGTACATACAGTTGCAGCACAGGAACGTTCTGTCTTATACAGCGAATATAGGCCTAAACCTATGTTTTAACTGTAAAATTAGGGAGTTATTATACGACCAGTCATCTTATACGTCGGCAAATACGGTATTTAAAGCAATGCTTATAAAAATTCCCATGATAGCTTTTTTTATAGAAGCAGATCAGATTATCCTAAAATACAATGAGGAAATAAATGCCCACAAATAGCTAAAGCAATCCAATGGTATAGAATTAAATATCCGGATGTGGACTACCAAGATTATGGCCCTAATTCACTGTCACTTTTTAACATATAACACATAAAATATAACTGTTTAAGACTTGTAATTCACGTTGGTCACAATAAAAATAAATAAATAATGATAATTGAAATTGATCTTTCTGGACAAGAACTCAGCACTGAATTTGGAGAAAATAATAGGCAAAAGGTACCCCTCCACTGACAATATTGCAAACTACAATGTCAAAAAGGAAAGAGAGAGATAGAGATAAAGAATATGAAAAGAACTTTGTCAGCCCTAGAGCAAGTCATGGTTCAGTGTGGAGGGTGGGAGGGAAATGAAAAACATTGGTGATGGTGAAGAATGGTATACATTGTATGATTTATACCCAACCATAAACACTTTGGTAATCATGGTTCTTAAATAAAGCAATTAAAATAAAAAAAATGGGTCTTAAGTGCAAGTGTAGGGAACCTAGGAAGAATCTCTAACTAATAGTATTTAGGAGATAGCACTTTCAAAAGAAAATATCTAAGAATTTTCTTAGAACTACACAGCAGGTAGTGTTCAATCTTCATGTCATCTATGGGGTTCAATCCCTTATAGCATATGTAGTCCTCCATGCACTGTCAGGAGTGATCCCTAGGCACGTAGCCAGGAGAAAGCTTTGAGTACATGAAGCCCAAAATTAGTATGAAAAACTAAAGATAAAGCATTTAAGTAGTAGTTTTACATGGTACCCAATAAGCAATGAAGTTAGTTTGAGCATAATTGACACTAGTTTTGACTCCTTAATGTCAAAAGAAAAGGTTTCTCAAAAAAAAAAAAAAAAGAAAAGAAAAGGTCTCTCTAATAAAGAGCAAATTACTAGTTCAGCAGTGTTATCAAGATAATAAACAAGTTGAACTTTATGTGTACTACACTACAATTATTCTTAGATAAAATCACTGCATGAATTGAGATAGTTATATGATGCTCATTCACTGAACCAATAGCTTTAATTTACTGAATAAGTAGTGTTTTCTTTTTCTTAAAATGCTAACATGAAAGAGAATTATTATAACATGTATTCTAAAGATATTCTTAAAAATATTTAACAATGACTAGTGGGGAGGTAAGATTGCTTAGGTTGTAGAGCACATACCTACTATAAGTGAATGGGCTCTTCTGTCTGATACCCAAAGTTGCCTGATTCCAAAAACCACTCTGATGAAAGCAGTGGGGTCCCCAAATACTTCCAGGTAAAAATTATATATTGAATTTTAAAACAAATCACAAAATGAAAACTAGATTAAAATAAATAATAAAGATTTAACAAGTATTTTATGCTAATTATAACTATAATTAGATATAGTTAGATATAATTAGATATAGTTAGATACACAAAACGTTGTATACAATCATGCTTTTCTCATAAAAACAGTAGTTTATTATCATGCCAAAGATACGTGTTAACTAACTGATAGAATACAACTATCCTACCATTTGGGATAATCACAATTGACTGTTTCATATGTAAAGTTAAATAAACTAGACAATTATTTATATAAAATTTCATAATGTTTATCATAGCAAGGATCTAGCACAGGTAAAATTTCTGTGATAATTTTATTACACTCCCACATAAAATTAATCATGATATGAAGAGCTTTACATATGAATTTATTCATTCACTCAACTAGTTATTATCTGTTCATTCGTTCAATCAATAAACATTAGACAAATGTAGGTCATTTGCCCAACTTGATCTAGGCACTGGAGACATACTGTTAAGAAAAGAATAATAGTTCTATGTTCTTATGAAAAATGCTCTATAGAGAAAAGGAGGGCAAATACACTAAATAGCAAAGCAATTTAATAATTGCGATTTATTTTAGACAATAGCTATTTTTACTTGGGGGAATGTATAAAAACAATAAATATATTTTTACTTTTAAGCGAGAAGCAAACACTCCATTTCAAAGTGCAAGTTTAGATGTTTCTCTCTGTGTTTCTTAGGAAATGAATTCTATTGCAATTAACATTAATATTAAAAAATATAAAATGAAACTATATTAAATACATAATAAAGATTTAAGAAGTGTTTTATGATAATTATAAGTATAATTATGGTTAGATACACAAAATCTTTGTATACAATCCTGATTTTCTCATAAAATCACTAGATATATGTTGTCTTAATTTAAAGTTATATTTTCTAACATAAAAGATATCCATAAATAATGTGCCCAATAGTTATTATGTACCACTTCACTTGTCATTATGCTTCTCCTTTCTATCTTTCTGGTTTTCTTTTCTGAACATAGATTTTTCTAAACATAGATTTGCTACTGAAAGAAACAAGTAAGTTGATTCTGTACACAACGTTGATGTCTATCTTCCAATTCAGGGATGAGATAACTACAAAGGACAAAAAAAAGTCTCCTTGTCAGATCCATGGATGCCTGATCTTAAAACTTCTTTTATAAAATTGTTCATTCAAACCTAATTACAAATAAAGAAAAGTGATATACTGGGGCCGGAGTAGTGGCACTAGCAGTAAATCATCTGCTTTGCATAGAACTCTCTCTCCAGGTTATTAATTTTCACTTTTTCAAACAAAACCACATAACTTGAACTAACTATTCCTGCCTCCTAATTAGGGGGGGGGAAAGGGGTAGCCAAGACCAAACAGGTGTAAGACCACTAAGTAGTAAGCTAGGCACAGAGGGGACCACTTGCTTTAGCAACCCCGGGGGTTAGGGGAGAGGATAACGGAAGTAAGATGGGAACGGAGGTGGAGGGAGGACTATTTGGTGATGGGAGATCCCCTGATTTTATGTTAATTTGTACCTAAAATATGATTGTCAACAATATGTAAGCCTGTATGATTAAAATAAAAATTATATTAAAAATAAATAAATAAATAAATAAGAACTTAAAAAAAAGAGAGAACGCACCTTGGTTCTATACCTTGATATCCAATATGGTCCACCAAGTCAGGAGCTTTTTCTGAGGGAATATCCAGCAGTAAACCTTGAGCATAACTAGTTGGCTGTGGCCAAAAAATCTAAAAAAAAAAAAAAAAAAAAAAAAAAAAAAAAAAAAAAAAAAAAAAAAAAAAAAAAAAAAAAAAAAAAAA
>PVKC010007650.1:6387-29337 GCA_004027635.1 Crocidura indochinensis
CTGATATACCAAAGTACATCCACAGACCAGACAGGTACTCCTGGACCTACAGTTTTGTACCCCTGGAGCACTTCCTCCCTGATACCATTTTGCGAGATATTTTTTAAAAAGTCAGAATAAACGGCTGTGTGATTCATTGAAGTACCCATTGCCTTTCCCCCCTATGCCTGAGAGAGAAAAGGGGAAAAAAAAAACTACAGACAGTAATATTTTGTTCACATTTTCACACAAAAATGGTGCCCCTGCTTCAAACTCAGGATAAAGGAAATGCTTGTCTCCAGGAGCTGACACTTCGCGGTCATATTTCAGATACAATTATCCCCCATTGGTGGTGGTGGTTGATCTATCTGAATGAGCAGCTAATCTTATCTGTGGTTCACAAATGGCTCAGATGGTAGCTTGTGACTTTGATTACTGCAAGACTGAACCCCATCAGGCGGCTTTGCTCCAAACAGTGGTCCTTTCAGCCTCCTGCTCCTGGAGATCAAAGCGCTCTCTCCTCTCCCTATCTGCAGGGAAGCTCATTAGAGGGAGGCTGTCAGGGTTATAATCATGCAACAGTTTTTCTTCTGGGTTATAACGCTTTCCCCTTCTTATCAGCCTGTGAGGTCCAAAGTGAGAAGGATAAAGGAGGTACCGATGACATATGATACAGTTAATAGCCTCACTGGTGTCTGCCTGGGCCCTGCCTCACTGACTACTGATGGACTCTCTTTCCCACCCACCCCCCCAGACTTAGTAGGGCTGTGATTTATTCCTGGGGGCTGGAGGAAGTATGTTGTATGTGGGGGGCGAGGGAAGAACTCCATAGCCCCCAGCAGTTACTTTTCAAAGAAGAACCACGGAAACACAGAATTCACCCCTCTCAAACTTGGCCCCAAGGAATGGAGTTTCTGAGTCCCAGTTTGCCGCCATAGTTATGTGCACTGGACAGTTTTCGGTGATCTTCAGTTTCTTGTGTTAAAGTCATACTTTGATTATTGGACTTAGTATGTAGGTCTCAAAAACTCTCTTCTCTCTAAAGCTCCCATCATTCCCTTCATGATTTAAAGCAGCTCTTTATTGAATCACTCCTCCTACTTCTCTGTTCCTCAAAACCCACTAGAATTGCCATCAAGGCTCTCCTTATCATGCCTGATTTTTCTCTCAGCCTGTCTTTTTCTTCTAGATAGACAATGACATCAAGACAAAGAAGGGTCTGATGTCAAAGGATCGCCCCACCTAACAAATCGTTTATGTTAAATTGACATCTGTTGTCAAAAATAAATAAAGTAGTATAGAAGAAAATGATTCACAAAGTCTAGAGTGTAGGGGTTTTATTTATTATTTGGAATTATTGTTCCTAAGAGCTCCTGAGATAATTCGTAGATGAGTAACATTAGTAGGCCTGGGGTGTGTGGAATTTCCAATTTCAATAAATTTCCACTTTGAGTGCACTGATGTAATCTAATCTTACAGATAAAGAAATTGAAATCAGATTAGAAAAGTGCTCTGTCCCAGGTCATTCAGTTAGTCAGAGGTACTAAATATATTCTTATTTTTAAATAGTTCTCAAAGTGGCCTTTATCTCATGAGAATGTATGTGTTGTGAAATACATAGGAGATCATTCTTTTTGTTTGTTTTTAAAGCATGCCTCATATCTTAAGACTTTAAACCTGTACCCTTTAATTCTAAATCTCAAAGCCGTTTCACAACTGGGTCATTTCACAACATTGTTGTCATGTGGAGAAGTACTTAAGATATGCTGCCAAGATGCTAGCTCATTGACTGTCCTCATCTCTCACATTCCCTATATTCAATGACCTTTTAGAAAATATATGAGAAGAAAATATATAAGCAAAACCAGCTCAGAGAAGTCAGAGAGGGACTTAGGGTACCACAGGGCACCAACGGACTCTCCATCACTTGACTCAGCATAATCTAGTCAGGTATTTACCCATCTACCCTTTGGGAATGTGGAGTTCTTGCCAGCAGCTGTCATGACACAAAATGAAAAGAAACAACTGTAGTCCATGTGGGGAGGTAGTTTGGAGCAGAATTATTATAATAATATAATAGGTTTAATTTTCACTTCCTATACCTCTCTGGTAATGCAAAAATTTTTAGGGGATTGTAATACCAGGAGACTTCTATTGCTTCTTTGTAAGGCAGTAAAGGTATCAACTACATATGGATATTATAAGTATTAAAGGAATAATTTTTTTTAACATTTTGCACTACCCAAGGGTTATACAACATGAGGTCCCACTTTCTCTTTTTTTCCTCTCTTCCCCTCCTCCCATTCCTCCCTCACTATCATCTAAAAACCACCAATGACAGAACATGAGTGAAAAATGTAACCCAGCTGGAAAAATAAGCAAAAATACATTCATTCTCTTTTCTTTTTCAAACCTTCATCTTTTTGACTTACTGTTCTATTCTCAACAGTAATTTAACTAAGCCTTTTTTCATAGAGAATCATTTAAAATTTTTAAGAAAAATGTAGTAAATAATGATCTTTCCATTAAGTATAATTTAGGAGGTATTAGCGCTAATTATAATTATAATGGAATTTATGTCTGACACGTTAGAGTTCATGTGATGAAAGAAAACCAGGCACTCCCCAGAAATCAGTGACAAGCTTATCAGAATATTAATCTCCTTCAGTTACTCTTTAAGAGAATAAATAACTAATCAGTCACTGACTGCTAATATAATATATAACTCCTTTGCAAAGATTGATGATAACTTAAGCTTCAGCAGAATATATTTATTTAACTGACAGAAATCATGAGTCAATTGTATTGTGTTAAATAACAGTACTATAAAGTCAAGATGAGCTATAGTTCTTGGAAAATGTATATTTTTGATTAATTTCTAAACTAAAGGTTATGAGACATTTAAAATTTAATTAATTTGAATACAAATATTGACTATAATCCAATCAATTATATAATATATAATATATTATAATTATAGAAGATTGATTATATCAATTATATTGATTGTTTAGGTTTTATAAACTATTTCAGAAATAAGTGATTTTAACAAGCATCAATTCTTTCTAAGATTAGATATTATATATGAAGAATATAATTATATATGCAATTATTTGTGATTTCCAGTATTTGTTACTGCGGAAATTTCCTTAAATCTGTTATATAGGAAGAGAGACACTTTAAGGGTCAATTATGATTGTCATTTTGTTCCCATGGGCCTCTGAATATTGCCACTATATATGGCCCTGTTAATTTAGGCACTGCTTGGCTAGAGGAGCATCAAATCACCAAAGCCTTATGCAGGATATTGAAAGTTTTGGCCCAATTAGTCAAGCATAATTGAAAATGATTCTTGAGACTCTCAGAACATTATTTCTCCCCAAAAATATCTGTGTTAAGTCTAATCTTAGAGCACTATTATTTTTACCACAAACACTCACAACAAATAAATATACCTATAGAAATTCTAAACTATGGGGCACATGCTTATTGAGCTAAACCAGAACTAGCTGTTGAGTGTGAATAATTTCAAGTATTAATCAACTGTGATTGTTTCTTTTATTCAATTATAAATGACTGAGAATAAAATTACATTCAAAGAGAAGCTACTAACCTGGATTCTTGTTGATGTGGTTTAAGGAACTAGTTAGTGATATCCATGTAACTGCTATTTCAGAATGCTTATATGAAGGCTGAGCTGTCAGAGAAGAACTAGATCGGTCATCTCTCTCACTTAGAATGCAGCTGACTCACTCAAAATGTTATTATATATGTGAGTTTTAGTGTTATTCCATATGGGACAGCCTTGAACAAATGTAACTACAATCCCTCTTTCCTTTCATCTCTTTGAAGGGGAGAGTTACACAATTGGTGAATTGAGAAAAGTAAATAAACCCATTATTTTTTAAATAATATATTTATTTAAGCACCATTATTACAAACATGATTATAGTTGGGTTTCAGTCATAAAAAGAACATGCCCCTTTACCACTGCAACATCCCCATCACCAATATCCTCCAACTCCAACTTCCTTCTTCCCCCTCCCACCTGTATTTGAGACAAGCATTCTATTTCTTTCACTCCTTGACATTGTCATAATTGTCAGAGTAGTTATTTCTCTAACTGCACTCACCACTCTTTATCTAACTGCACTCATCACTCTTTGTGTTGAGCTTCATATCATGAGATAGTCTTTCCAGCCCTCATCTCTATTTATTCTGGGCATTAATACAATAATGTCTTTTATTTTTCTTAAAACCCATAGACGATGAGACTATTCTGTATGTCTCTCTCCCTCTGACTTATTTCACTCAGCATAATAGTTTCCATGTCCATCCATGTATAGGAAAATTTCATGAGTTCATCTTTCCTGACGGCTGCATAATATTCCATTGTGCATCTGTACCACTTTTTTTTAGCCATTCATCCAGGTGAATGAATTTAACCATTCTGCTGAAGGGCATCTTGGTTGAGGTAAACCCATGATTGAATATTCTTGAGCAAAAGATTCTTCCCTGAAAGATTTTCAGGCATTGTCAATTTCTACCAAATGCTATCTGTAAGTTTATTAAAGATGGATTAACCTATCGAAGAGTCACTTAGTCAAAAGCTAAAATTATATCTTTCAAGTAATCTTTATTTTTTAATCAAATAAATCCCACCATCAAAGTGCCCCTGACCATACGACCCTAATTTTCTACTGCCATTGTCTCAGTTCTAATCAGCAGAATCTAAAAGTTTGTGTTATTTGACATAGCCTTTTGCTTTATATCTTTATTTTACCACATAAAAGTGAGTTCAGTAAATTAGGATGAAATTATATTGTGAATTAACTCAGTCACCCAGTTTCTTATTGAGTCTCTGGAAATCCCCAGAATAGTGTATGGAAACTTGATTCTTGGGGTCTTATGTGAGAAGCCCAAGATTCATTTGGAGACATGAAGAACCATGTCGACTCAACTGCTTGCTTGACTGATGAATGACTAAACAGGGGTATAAATGTTTCTTTTGATTTTATTTCCATAACTTTCTCTAGAAAGATGAAAATAGGCTTTTATTTTGGTGTTTTTGGGGGCCACACCTGGTGATACTCAGGGGTTACTCCTGGCTATGAGCTCAGAAATCGCTCCTGGCTTGGGGGATTATGTGGGATGCCAGGGGATCGACCATAGTCTTTCCTAGGTTAGGGCATGCAAGGCAAATGCCCTACAGCTTGTACCACCACTCCACCCCCCCATTTTTGCAGGATTTTCTTTTCTTAACATGCTCTGCTTAGTCTCCTTAGTCTCGGCTATGACCATCATTCCATCGCAGAACCTCTGAGGCTTCTTTAATAGTGGAATCACCACCCCCAAGATTGAATGATTATTTAATATAAAGAGAACAATAGGAGCTGTAGCTAACTACAGTACGGTAAAGTGCTAATCTTGTATGCAGCAAACCCAAAGTGGATCCCTGGCATTACATATGGAGTGATTTCTGAATACAGAACCAGGAGTAATCCCTAAACATCTCTTGGCATTGCCCTGAAACAAACAAACAAACAAAAAAGGAAAACAAATAAAGGAGAAACAAAAAAGGAGAACAAGAGAATGATTTGTAGCATATATAAATACTGAACTTTTTTAAGACTATAAAGATGCCCCAGTGAAAAACAAGCCACATGTATATGTGTGTACAAGCTACTGCTATACCTGAATGGATCCTGACATTTCTGCTGAAAATTAAAACATTCTCTTGAAAATGTAAGTAGATAAAAAAAGTTCATCAGTGACTCTACAATATGCTTTTTTCTGGAAAATGATTGTCCATCAATGCCCCATCTAAATGCTGCTGCAAACATCCAGATAAAAGATGATATCTGCCCTAGGAGCAAACTCTGGCTGCTGTACAGTTTCAACTTCTCTCCCCCAACAGCAGCTGGTTCCTCTCTGGGTCAGAGTGGTTTACAGCATGATTCCACAGAAGAGGCTTCCCTCAGAGGAGCAGAACTCACAAAAGATCATTTCTTTGTGATGAAGTTGGCCAAGAGTTTCCTGTGTTTGTGTGTGTGTGTTTTTTACTCAGTATAGTATTAGGAAACCTACATGTATTTAATAAATCTTTGATTTTAAGTAGGAAAAATAGAGGAGATACTTATCCATTTAATGGTATTCATATATTCTCATCCATTCTATCATCAGATGTATTTAATATGCTTATTCTGTATAACTCTATAGTATTTAGGGTGGAAATGGAGGTAAATAAGGTATGTCTCATGGATTTCCTGGGTAGTTGGGGAAAAATACTAGAGCAAACAAAATCAGGACTGTGGAGATACTACAACAAGTAGTATCATACAACATGCAACTGACACAGGTTTGGTATTTGGCACCACATGGTCCCACTGAGAATCAATGGCATAATCTGTGTAATCTTCATCATTTAAGGCCCAAGAAGCACCATAATCTCAATCCCTCATATTGAGTGCCATTTATCTGTTTTGGTTGAAAATAACTGGGGGGTTCCTTCAGATCTTGCCCTATGAATACACAAATCATAACGAAATACTACTAGTGATACTTCACAAATCCTTCTTAGAGAAACCATGGAATATTCCATGTAGAAACCAGAGGAGCTAGTGTAGAGTCCTGGATAATAAAATTATATTTACCGGATCTTGCTGAGATAAATGAAAAGAGTAATCCTAAACAAAAAAAAATGACACATAAAGTTGTATGGAGCCCATTATAAGGTGGAGTTGAGGTACAGTGGGTTGGCTGGGATTCCCAAATGTTGAGCAGGAACAATAACAATAGTCTTTAGGTAGAGTGTTTTTCCTGTACATGGCCAACCCAGGTTCAACCAAAGTGATATAAATTTTTTACAACAATCCTCTAAACTCAAGATCATTATTCAAACTATATTTATAAAAGCCCTAAAACTAAATTATAATTCACTCATATTTACACAGGGTCAAGAATGTAAAATCCTGAAGTCTTTACAATTTCAGTGTCCCAAGTTATTTCCATTTAAATGCTATTGCCTCTCTCAAAACAGAAAGCACATATGAACACTGAACTTAGGAGAAATCAGGGACCACTGCTGGAAGCTGGGAGAATTTTTATTTGTGGTCTCTGGCTGTACCTACTTAGTTCCAGATTCCCTAGGGACTATTTGGGGCCAGAGCAATAGTAGAGCAAGTACAGTGGGTTTGCTTTGCATGCAGCCAACATGGTTTCAATCCCCATTATCCTATATAGTCCCCAAGAATTCCAGAAGTGATATCTGAGTGCCGAGTCAGGAATAATCCTTGAGCACTGCTTGGTGTTGTCCCCAATGAACAAAAAAAGTAGCTTTTGTTCCAAAGAGATAATATAGTCTTGCTTTCTCTGCTCTTATATTTGGGAAAGATAAATATCTGCGCCACACTCACTCCTTTTCTTTCTTTTCTTCTCTCCCCACTTGTGTTGAAAGGCAATGTAGCCAAGGAATAGGCACAGGCAATAGTCAATGGAGAAGTTGGCTTTCTCAAAAGTGTAGGGCACACTTTGTCTTGGCTCTGTCTTGAGTTCCAAATGAAACTATATGCTTAATTGGCCTCCTGGTTCTCAAAGGCAGAGTGGATGTTGTTTGTGGCTCATATTTTCTCCATGCAATTTAAAAAAAAATAAAAACCAACTAAGTCTGCCTTCAGAGATATCATGTAACTGAAAGACAGAATTAAGCAAGAATGGCAGAACTCTGGCAGCAAGGAGCCCTCTGCTAGTGTTTTTCATTGAAAAGCATATAGAATTACCTTATTGTTCCAGATATTAGCATTCTGTACCCAGCATGTGCATATTTAAACAGCATAACAAAAGGGCTTCGTTACAAAGCACCTATATTTCACCAAGGCCCAAAAATCCTGTGCTGTGCCAAGGCCTAGAGACACTCTCCAAGTTTCCTTTCTAGAGGCAGATTGTCTCAATGCTTGGGGCAGACCAACCAGCCCAAGTTTAATAGTAAACACTCTCTGGGCTTTTCAGATACCATATGTCAAACAACTTCCATCTGAATGTGGCATCTGCTGCAGGATAACTAATCCTAGCACCACTGAGCAGCTTGTCATGTATAAAACCAAAGAGACTCCAGTTAGAGTTTTCTCCAAATAGCAGGATTCAGCCTCCTGTCCATCCTCCTGCTGGCTCTGGAGAACATTATCAACCTCATACTTCAGAGTTAAGGGTTGGGATGGGGTATTGCTAGTGTTTTCATCACTAGCGGAAATGTACAGTCTGACAATCTCCATGCCCTGAGATCAAAGGCGAGGGGTGCTGTTATCTGCTGCCGGCTGTGCAGTGAGTCTAAGCACATTTCTGGTGGGCTAACCCCAAGCCGAGCTGGGGTGGAAAAGAGTTCCCCAGTAGAAAGTTGTCAGGCTGGAAGGCTCCTGGAGGATAGAATTCTAAGAGCAGAGTCTCTGCCCCTTTGACTCAGGTAGCCCCACTGAGCCTAGCCTGAAAATCATGGTGTGCTTTGAAAATGTTGTTTGATTGGCATCTGGGAAGCATGTCAATTTGTAGAAAGATTAGTCGGATGGAGATGAGGGTCTCTGGATTGTCACCCTTCATCGGTCTCTGGTCTGTTGTCTGACTTATATGATCTTCAAGCTCCAGTCACAATGATGTTTCAACCAACTCTGAAGTGGACAAGGCCCCTTGTCATTTGTCCTCACAATGAGCTTTACCATTCGTTAAAGAGAAAAATAAGGACTAATTACTTGGGCTTTTTGAAGACACTAACCTACTTGTGACCCAGACCAGACACATAAATATGATCTTAAAAAAGGTCACACTGCTTATGTGGAGAACTGACTTAAGAATCCACTAAGATAAATAACATTTCATTCTCATTTTTAAAAAAAAATTAATATAGTTATTTAAGCACCATGATTTCAAACATGTTTAGGTAGATTTCAGTCATAAAAAAGAATATCCCTCTGTACCAGTGCAAGATTCACACCACCAATGCCCCTTATCTCAGTCCCCCACCACTTGCCTAAATTCAAAACAATATTCTACTTCTCTTACTCATTAACATTGTTATGATAGTTGTCAGTGTAATTATTTCTCTAACTAAACTCACCCCTCTTTGTGGTAAGCTTCATATCATGGACTTGTCCTTCCAGCCCTCATCTCTATTGTTTCTGTGTATTATTAAAATAATGTCTTTTATTTTTCTCAAAGCTAAGAAGAAAATTCTTCTTCCTGTTAGTAGTTCAGATTATCAGTTTTTTTTTACCATGGAACCAAAAAAAGAATAGAATTACAAAGTGTAGGAACAGGGGACAGAAATCAGATATTCAGAACTTTTCCTATATGACTTTTCCTAAAGTAAGCCTCCTTGCTGTGTCTTGTTTTTTTCTCATGCCTCCTTTCTAATAAGATTTTCATCATTTCTTTAAAAGAGGAATTTAAAAAGAGGAAAATTTTCTTTTCTCTGTTCTCCAACTCTTGATTTCTGCAGGTATGTTGACCACCAGTCAGTATAATCCCTGTTAAATTTATTTGACGCTTTTAGGAGTGAGCATTTCCAGAGATACCTATTATTTATGTTCTCTAGATAATTATTAGGGCCATTGGCAAGAACAAAACAGATGTCAGGTGAATGAATACATACATGAGAAAAGAGATGGAATAGAGAGGACATGAAATTCTAGAACTGCATTCCTGGGAGAAACCAATCTCTTTAGATGTAATGGTATTGTCACTTGTTCTGGCTGCTTTTATTGATTCACTGTGTTTATAAATGCTGATGGCAATGGTGTGGACACTATTCTCTGCTGATATAGGCTCTCCCCTCTCTCTCAGTTTGACACTCATTTCATAAAATTCTATGTTTCAAACCATGTTATCTCAACTTGGAATGAAGTGTGAAATTTTGTACTAGAAAATAGTTTGCTCCCTCTTGCTATCTCTCCTAGACCTATTTCTTTCTACTCTGTGCAAAATGGGTTCCTTTTATCACTCTTGATAAATACAGCTATACCTAATTACTCTTGAGTTTATTCCTATTTTCTATACTAAAGAGTCTCAGAAAGAGTTTGAGATAGTCCAAGGGTTGTGGGGCAACATTGCTCTTCCTTCTTGTCCCCATTGTGGCTTTGGGCATCTTGTACTCTATTCTAACTGACAAAAAAAATTGACTAAATCTTTGGAACCTCTAATTTAGGGAATCTACTTAGAATAGTTCATGAGTTCATAGATAATTATCAGAAAGATACAGATGTAAGTAGAAAGGTCCTTGCAAAATGGATCCCAGACCTCATGCTTTGTTTTGAGTAATAGTTGTTCACATTAACTATTTGATTTGAGGAGAAGAATAAATATTCCTATTTTTTCTTGATGTTATGACTACAAAGATAATGTACCTTTATCCCTGTCTTAATGTTGATACTTTTCCATCCTCCTCTTTTTCTTCCATTCTGGTTGTCTAGTTTACACTTCCCAGAAACTTTGCTTTAGTTTCTGTTCTATTATATGGGTTTGGGGAAAGGCATTATCTTAAGCAGTGCTCAAGGACCCCATGAACTTTCTCATGATATAATTTTGCCAAAATAGGAACTAAAGAGCACTGTAATTTGGAGTTCTGCAGTTCCAGGGAATACTGAGGCAACCTGTGAGTGTTCCAGAATATCCAGTGCTACAATAAGTAATTTTTCTGGATGAAAAAATATGGAAATTAACACCTTTACTGTGTCTTTGAGTCCACTTTCTGTATTTGATGGAATCAGACCTAAAACACCTTTCCAGTTCAGATCTGACTGACCTATTTGTCTTCCAGTCATTGTTATGCACACATCTTTCCACACAGCATCAAAATTACCTAATGTTATAGTTATTTCTCATTCCAGAATACATTAACTCTATGATATAGAACACATATTACACTCAACTTTGTATTTCTGATAACTAATATAGTGGTTGGAATATATCAGAGCTCTGAACAGAATAAAAACATACAAGATTATTGACTATAAAATAGACCAATTAGAGCAGGGGTCTCAAACTCAATTTACCTGGGGGCCACAGGAGGCAAGTCGGGATGATCCTTGAGTGCCAAGTCAGTAGTAAGCCTTGAACATTAGGGGGTGTGAACCAAACAACTAAAACAAAACAAACAAAATAAGATTCCTCTAGGGCAGGGCCTCAAAATGTTGTACTGATGGCTGCAAACGGCCCGCAGGCCACAAGTTCGAGCCCCTTGAATTAGAGGTTCCTGAAAACCTAAGAACTACTTTGAGTGATTTGTCATTCTAATATGTATTTTCTTTGAATTCATCTTCAACAATTAGGAGATGGTTCAATAAAATGAATCACACTACATGATTATAATTGCATCCAATAATTTTGACAGTAATTACTACAATATATTTAGCATCAATGTTACCACACTACTAGACAGTTCACATAACTCATTACTGTAGTGACCTTATTAGATTATTATTATAATTATTATTATAAACTTTTGTTTGATTTTGTTTTGGGGCCACACCCAGTGATACTCAGAAGTTATTTCTGGATTTCTACTCAAAAAGCACTCCTGCTAAGCTCAGGACACCAATGGGATGCTGGGGAACAAACTTCCCTGTACAAGTGAATGCCCTTCCTGCTGTGCCTCACATTTTTGAGATTATGTGAAAGGATCATATAAAGTGTTTAAACATGAGTTTTCCTCAGTAATTAAAATGGTTTATATCAAGGGCTGGAGAGACTTAGCATAGTGGTAGGGCATTTGCTTTGCATGCGACCGACCCAGGAATGAGCAGGTTCAATTCCCAGCATCCATATTGTCCTTCGAACCTGCCAGGAGCAGTTTCTGAGTGCAGAGCCAGGAGTATCCCCTGAGCACCGCTGGATGTGGCTAAAAAACAAAAAACAAAAAACAAAAACAAAAAAAAAAAACCCCAATAAATAAATCAATAGCGTTTAAAATTTATAAAAACTAAAAAATAAAATTGTACATATTAATATCTGTCAATAACTATGTAAATGACTGAGAAAAATACTTAAGAAAACACTTCTGTTAAATAACAGGTTAATTATGGAGTCTTGGATGGAGGTAGATAATGGTGAGATAGATGGAAGGGCCTTTCTTCTATAGCCCTGTCCATGAGCCTACAACTCCCTCCAGCCAGCGGGTCTGAGGATTCAAGGTAGCCAGAGGAAAAGATAGCACTCAGGTTTCAGGAGACATGAGCTTCTATTCAGGGCCCTACCCAACAGGTGTATCTTCTATCATAATCTTTTACATGGATCCATAATCAGCCCTGCATTCAACCTTGTCTCTCCTAACTCTCCATCCTGCCTGCACCCTTATCCTTCTCCCTTGCTGAATCTCTCCCTAATCCCTGAAACCCCTGAGGCAATTCTTTTTGTTACCTACCAAAGACTCCTAGAAATGGGCAGGTCTTATCATCAGGTAAGACTCCTCAGGAAGAATGAGGGATGGGGGTAACACACCTCATCTCATTTTATTCTTAATTAATATAAACATGATTTCAAATTCCACTATTCTAACTTTAATCTTTGATCATATTCATGTTTAGGATATGGTATCGCTTGATCTCAGGACTACTGAAACAAGTAACCTGTCTCTCATCTTGATGCTACTGAGCTTGTAGTAGTAAGATTTAATGAAACGGTTGATGAACATGGCACAGTGGGAAAATGTTGGATTCAACATTGGATTTTACATGTTCTATAAAGTCTTTGAAATTATGTAAATTATGTTTGGTTTTATTGGATTACATTCAGCAGTGCTCAGGGCATACTTCTGGGTCTGTGCTCAGGCATCAGTCCTAGAAGGGCTCAGGGAACAATATTGGGTGCAATGTATTTAACCTAGGCCAGCTACATGCAAGACAAACACCCTACTCACTGTATCAACTTTTTGGCCCCCAAATTACATAAATTATTTTATATGTTTTTGTCAGGAACAATTTTCTAAAATAAGACATATCAAATTCTCAACTAGTTTAAGAATCACTGATTTTAATTTCATTAATTTTCAACTTGAAGTCAACTGAAGAAATAGAGCTTTATGTTTCAGAGTCTGTGACTCCCAGTTGCTCTATGAATAACCAGGTATACTGGGAATAAAGTTGTGTGATAAAAAGTTACTTTAGGCACCTGAATCAAAGCCATGAAAAAATTCACAATACAGGGCCAGAGAAATAGCACAGCAGTAAGGCATTTGCCTTGCATGCGGAAGGACAGTGGTTCGAATTCTGGCATCCCCTATGGATCCCTGCACCTGCCAGGAGCGATTTCTGAGCATAGAGACAGGAGTAGTCCTGAGCATGCTGGGTGTGACCCAAAACAAAAACAAAAACAAACAAAATAGAATCCACAATATTTGCTTTTCCTTCTCTCAAAAATCTGAGGGAGGGTGTTGGAATTGAAGCTTCACTTTTGACTTGTCTTCTCTCTAATGTGGCTCTGTTGTCAGGATTTTATATTATGATGTCATCCAGCACATTTTGTCCAAAACAATATTACATTTCTTCCATTTGTTAAAAGGAATATATCAATAGTATGTGGCCCCTTTAACAAAATCTCAACTCCTACTTCTAGGCATGTATTCAATCATCTGATACTGTAAAAAATATTGTTTGCTTTTAGATGTTCCTTTTTAATTAAATAAACAATTACTTTGAAATATCAGTGCACAGGTTAAAAAGGCCTTGGGAATCATATGTATTTTAAAACTGGCTGATATTTAGAGAATTTTAAATGAAGTGGCTGCTGGAGCTTTTTTTATTTAAACATCTTGATTACAAATATGATTGTAGTTAGGTTTCAGTCATGTAAAGAACACCTCCCTTCACCAGTGCAACATTCCCACCACCAATGTTTCAAATCTTCCTCAAATTGACACAGAATGGATCTTTCAGAGTACAACTGTATTATGTAAGTATTTGAGACATAGAAAAGAAAGCAGAGAGTGAAACTCAATCATATTAGTAAATTTTAATTATCAGAGGAAGCCAGTCTATATATAAGGAATTGCAAGAATTTTAAGATAAGAAATTTGTTAACATTGGAATAGTGAATTATAGATGACAGAAACAGAAGTGGAAATAAAGAATTCTCTCTATGTGTGTAGGTGAATATATATACATGCAGGTTTATATATTATGCACAATTTATATACCGAATGTATTTATAAATTATAATGTATTTATAACTACATGCATGTATTTACATGAATGTGTTTATACACACGTCACATACAAGTATCTTGAATGTTTTGACATTATGCATTTAAAATATATATAGAATAAAATGTTTGTTAAAAATAAATTTAATTGGGGGCTAGAGATCTGATTCAAATTATATATAGGTGACGAGGAGAGACCCTTACAGCCCTGAAACATCAAACTAGTATGATGTCTATTTAAAAATATGGAAAGACTAATTAGAAAATTAGAAACAATTTCAATGCACACACATATGTGCACTCTCAAATAAGATTTTCACAATTTTTTGTTTGTTTTGGGGCCATACCTGGTGATGCTCGGGGGTGAGTTCTGCCTCATAGCTCAGAAATCGCTCCTGGTTTGTGGGACTATATGGGATGCCAGGGGATTGAACCATGTGGTCCTAGGTTATCCTATGCAAGGCAAATGCCCTGCCACTGCACCACAGCTCTAGCCCTGATTTTCACAAATATTTCTAAATCCCAAAATTATCACATTTTTAGTGTTTCCCGAATTAACATGATCATTGCATACATTTATGATTAAAAATCACTAAAAGTATATACACTTCCAACTGATATAGGTAACCCATACCTCTATAGTCATGGCAAGAGGAAGCTTATATAACTACAGCATAGCGGTCTTCATGTTGTTCTTCTTCTTTAATTCTATCAAATATCATTTGTGCATTAGTGTTTGCTTTATTACCTAATCATTATATCTAATTTTTGAAAGGAGCATAAATGGCAGTGCTCAGGCCTTACTCCTGGCTCTACTATCTGGTATCAGAGAACAATATATGGTTCTGGGGATTGGATTTGAATTGTTTCCCTGCGAGGTAAGTGCTAAACCCATTGTATTATAACTCTAGTAAATATAATCAGATCCAATTTTAGCTTTACCAATGTATATTTGACACAGAAATATATGTTAATATATGCAACATGATGAGTTTGGGTATATGTCTAAAGATACTAGCATATCAACCGAAGCCTAAACTTATCAATCACTCTAAAATTACACAACTTGTGCTATGGATACCTAATGCTAGTTATAGTATAATATAGTATAATATATTATATAATATTATATATTATATATACTATAATGATATAGTATAATATAGCATAATGCTAATAACTCCACCCTAAGACCCAGCTATTTATGGGAGGAGTCTTGGGCGAATATGACCTGTAACTTTACCTGCAGACCCCGCCCAGTTTCTGGGAAGGTGATATAAGGTCTTGGTCTAGAAGGATTAGGGACTTTGGGCTTTTGGATCTTTGCCAGCATGGAGGTTAAAGGTGACATGGATGAAAGAAGATGCAGGGCTAGCTAAGGATAGCATGTGTAATTGGTTAGCAGCCACATTTAAATGGCTAGGGGTGAATAAAGATGTTATCTCTCTGAAAGCCTGCCTGTAAGTGAGTTCAATACCCGCTGGGACCATCTAAAGATGATGACCTGATAGTTAATGTCGGATGAAGCCACGTGGTCCTAAAAGTAAGGGCTTAAGGCCTCCTTCTCCATCCAACTCCATCCTCAGGCCTGATTTACAATAACATTAGGTGTATACTTTGTTTCGCACACTCACAACTGTCCTTGACTTCCTTTGTAGTTTTTTGGATATATACTAGGTAATAGGATGTTGTCTGTTCTGATAGATTTTTTTTTATTTGTTCTGGCTTGGGTTTATTTAGTTTTGGTTTTGCAACTACACCCAAAAGTGCTCAAGATTTTCTCCTCACTCTGTACTCCTGACACCGTCAGGAGTCACTCTGTCATTCCGGATTTTGTTTGGGAAATCCTATGTGGTGCTGGAGATATATCTAGAATTAATGTGCAAGGAAGATTTTTAGTCTTTTGTTCTATCTCTTTGATATATAATAATTATTTTTATATGTTTTTGAGAATCCCCTATATATCTTTTCATATATTGGCTCTACTATCTAACATTTTCATACTGTTTAATAATTCCAATGTAGTTTTGCATTCTTACCAATACTTATCCTTTACTTGTTAATAATGGCTATCCTAAAAGGCATATCATATAATATTTAAATCTCAATGTAGTGGTGTGGTATTTATTTGTCTTTGTTGTTCTTTTTTGCATTTGGTATTGGGGTCAGTCTTTGAGATCATGAGTACTGAGTGGCACTCAAAAAATTTTGGCCAATTTACAGAAAAGTTCAATGTTAGGACCAGAGGGTGTTGTCCTATTGGATCTGCACTATTGAATCCCTACAATGCTGGAGACTGCCAGTCATAGTGGTGGTGCTCAGGTGTCACAAGGTCACACTAGATAATAGAAAGTGAGGGACTATTGGTGTGGCAATCTAATCAGAATTGGCTACTATTATCTTTTTTGTTGTTGTTGGGTTGGTTGGTTTTTGGGCTACACCTAATAATGCTCAGGGGTTACTCCTGGCTATGCACTCCAAAATCGAAATCGCTCCTGGCTTGGGAGACCATATGGGATGCTGTGGGGATCGAACTACAGTTCGTCCTAGGTCAGCATGTGCATTGCAAATGCCCTATAGCTTGTGCCACTGCTCCGGACCCTAGAATTGGCTATTATTTCGTATACTAACTCTACGGACCTTCAATGCAGTTTGGTTTATGTTTCCCTGATGATAAGTGATTCTTAGCATATTTTCTTTTACCTATAGGCTACTTGTCTTTATTGTTCAAATAAATGTTTATTCAAGGTTTGGCCAACTTTTTCATCAACATATATACCTTTTTATATGATTAATGAATAATGCTTACATTTTTTGTATTTTCATCACTTATTTAGATAGATTTTCAACAATTCTTTTGCTATGTTCAATAATTTTCATCGCAGGATACCTTTTCATTCTGTCAGTTGCTTCTTAGCTCTAGAGAAGCTTTTAGTGTGACTGATGTGGTCACACTTGTTGATTTTGTTTCCTGTGGTTTTGTGTAAAATCCAAAAAATTATTGCCAAGACCTATTTTAAGATAAAAATGATTTTCCTTATTTTATATCCATTTCAAATGTAAGAAAACTCTTCCAGAAATTATCCAGTAATAATGAAGCATGACTTTAACTCAGATCTACTTAAAGATGCAACTTGTACGTTTTTAAGGTAGAATGATTAAAGCTAAGGAAAAGACAATCAAAATCAAGAGACCAATTACCATGTGATTAGCTGAAAAAAGTCCATATTCCATGTTTTTCATTATTTAAGTTAAAAACTATTCTATTATATATTGCAATGTTTATTGAAGCACATGTTTTACAATACTGCTAATGATAGAGTTTCATGCATGCCTTGTTCTGATATCACACCCACCACAAGAATGTTAACTTACTTCCACCAATACCCTAATCCTAGCCACCCCAATCCCTGTCTCTCTTCACAAGAACAGTTTTTTCAGATTACTATATTTACACTCTCTACCAAAAGGATAAATGAACCCTAATATTCCCAGGCACTTTAATAATGTTGCCATAGGAATTATATATATGTATATTATATATTGAGGAATTGATTGCATAGGCAGTTCCTAATATCATTATTGTTTTTATCAAGTTTCTATGCCATTTGCTCATATTTAGGAAATTACCTTTTTATGTGTTTAAAGTTATTACTTTTCCCAGTGTCTTTACTAATACTAAGATTTGAAGATTTGACATGAAGTGAAAAAGCTGCAGTGCTTCTTCTAGTTTTCATTTCTGCAGACTAAACATGTCCAAGTTGTCTGACTTTTTAACCATATGAAGCAGTATATATACATATATATACACACACACATATATATATACACACACATATATATGTACAGGATGAGTTATTGAATTTTAAAAACTCTCCAAAGACTTTAAACCCAAGGCTATGGGGCTAGTCAAAACCCAAAGTTAGTCTAGAACCTATTTCTCAGACTCCTACCCAGAGCTGAAGAATTAAATGTGCATAATATTAGCAAATAGGAAAAAATATATAAACTGTTGGTTGGGTAATCTAGAATACCTTCCTCTAAATCTTCCATTTTTTCTACACACTGATAAAACTGAGGAGTGTTATGTTAGTCAAAGTAAGTTAGAAGAAGAAACAAATACTGAAGGATCTCATTTGTATTTGCTTATAAAGTAAGCCAGTGAAGAATAGACGAGGTCAAAGGAAAGCAAACCTTAGATTCTGCTGACAGAATGGAGTTTACGTGGACTTGACAGGAAGGGTTGAAGGAATAGTGGGGTGGGATACTGACACTTTGGTGGTGGGTAAGGTATGGTAAAATTGTGTGCCTAAAACTTATAAATAACTTACATATACTTAAATTCTAAACAAAAGTGTGATACCATAGATATATTTTATATTTAACCTTATAAATGAGCATTATCTAAGTTAATACATATTTATGAAACAGACTGTCTTCTTTGTGGACATAGCATGTTGATTCTTTATTTGGGGACCAATTTTGGTATATCACTGTCATTTTTGAAGACATTTTTGACTACACGCGGCAGTGATCAAGTGTTACTCTTGCTCTGTACTCAGAAGTTACTCCTGGCAGACTCAGGGGACCATATAGGATGCCAGGAATCCCCGGATAGGCTGCATGCAAGGCAAATGACCTACCACTCTGATATCACTCTGACCCAATGACTGTAAAATTCTTTGAAGTATTTCTTCATGTAACATCCTGATCTATGTCTAATGAGACCTTCACAAGAAAAGATTTGCCACTTAGGAAAAATAATTTACTTCAACTACTTGTCTTTAACTTTGTGACACTTTTTTTTATTTTGTTTTGGACCACACCTGGTGATGCTCCAGGGTTATTCCTATGCGCTCAGAAATTGCTTCTGGCTTGGGGGGCCATATGGATGACTGAAGATCAAACTTCGGTCAGCCTTAGGCTAGCCACAGCAAGGCAGACACCTTACCACTCTGTGCCAAAACTCCAGGCCCCCATTTTCTGACATTTTTATTGAAAATTAAAGTGCCATTTTTGTGTGTGTGTGGTTTTTGGGTCACACCCGGCAGCGCTCAGGGTTTACTCCTAGCTCCACGCTCAGAAATCGCTCCTGGCAGGCTCAGGGGATCACATGGGACGCCGGGATTACAACGGATGACTTTCTGCATGAAAGGCAAACGTTTTACCTCCATACTATCTCTCCAGCCCAAAGTGCCATTTTCTTAAGCACTATTAGTTCTGAACTTTGGGGCTTATGAGACTCATGTGACTAGGAATAAATATAAATTGCACAATTCTTTGCCACAAATAGTTGATTTCCATGAATTTAAAAGTGGAATCATACCTCATATAACGGAAGTGTGTGGTATTGAGAGCTATTAGTTTTTCAATATTTTAGGATACTTATTATTAAAATTTTTAACTGATTGAGGTTCTGTGATTTATAACACTGCAATTATGGTGTGTCATGCACATAATTACACTACAATAACAATCACCAATACACCCAATTTCTTTCCCTTAAGGATTCCAGAGTCCCTTTTTACAATTCTCTCCAGCAACTCAATTATCTGGACCATTTCTCCTGTTGAGTCTTTGGCCCTTTGTTGTTATTTTTCTGTGTATTTTTAAAAGCCACATATGACGAAGATCATTATATCCCCATTTTTTAAAAAAATAACTTAATTCAGCATGATATTCTCTTGTTTATGCAAATTGCTTAGCTCTCTTCTTTCTTGGAACTGAATAATATTTTATTGTGAATATGCACCACATCATCCTGATCCATTCATTGGGCATTTGAGTTGTTTTTATATTTTGGCTACTGAACTATGTCAATGACATAGACTTCCATTGGTACTGAACCCTTTGACTTTTCTACCAATAGTGGATGAAGATTGCTTTCATATCACAACCCTACCAACACTGGCTTTTTCCAGAATTTTTGATACATGTCATTCTTACTGATGTAAGACTATCTGTTTTGCCTTGATTTGCATTTCCCCAATCATGAAATAATGAGTGATGATAAGTACTTTTTCATATGTCTATTGGCTATCTGTATGTCTTTGGGAATATGTATGGTTATATCCTCAAACAATTTGTAGATGGATCATTGGAGTAATTTTTGTTGTTGAACTTTATGAGTGATATGTATAGACTTTAGGTATCAGCCATTTATCTTATATATTGTGTTTACATATTTTCTCTTATTCGGTGCTACAAGTTTTTATCATAGCGTAAGGTTTTTATCTGTAGAAAACATATTTAATTTTATATAGTCTGATTTCATTTGCTGTTTTATTTTGTTTGTTTGTTTTCTTTGTGCTATGGTCATCTGGAAGAATCTACTATGTCAATTTTCTGGAAATTCTACCAAAATTTTCTTCAATGTGTTTTATGGATTCTGATCTAATGTTGAGATCTGCATCCACTTAAAATTCACTTGTGGAGCTGGAGAGATAGCATGCAGAAGGTCATTGGTTAGAATCCTGGCATCCCATATGGTCCCCTGAGGCTGCCAGGAGTGATTTCTGAGCACAGAGCCAGGAGTAACCTCTGAGCGCTGCCAGGTGTGACCCAAAAACCAAAAATAAATTTACTTGTTTGAGTGTCATGAGGTAAGTTTCTAATTTCATATTTAACATATGGATTCTCAGTTTTACCAAATTTACTTGTTGAGGAGATTTTCTTTGCTCCAGTTCATGCACTTAGAGAACTAGTGACTTTTCTTGGCCAAGCATCATGATCTTTTTAAACATGTTTGTAGAACTAAGTGTAACACTCATGGAGGAAATTTTTGCAAGTAAGATTTTATTATTCTTCTTATTTTAGGGTTACCTCCTCAACTTCAAGTTTAAATTCATAAGTTTTGTCTGATATTCAACCTACAGACACTCTGGAACTTCAGAACTTAGTAGAGCAAAGTATTGACTATTTTTTTTTCCTTCTTGAATAAAGAGGGCTGTTTTCCACCTGCTTATACTCACATATCTGGTATACATCTCATTTTAATTTGAGGCATATAGATGACAGAGCTGGCAAATATAAGAGCAGTTACTTTTGGACCAACTGAACTATATTCCTTTATTGAGAATGCTTGTGATCTGGAGGTTGAAGGGATACTTGTTTTCAAAGTCTCCGAGAAGGCTCGCCAACCATTCCTAGCATATGATGCCATCTCCGCTTTTGCTTTATCTTATGAGACCAAATTAATTAAATTTACAGGGACATCCTGTTGGAGCTGTAGGCCATATGGGCAGGCACACTGCTAGTAGCAACCTTTATATTTAGGACAAAATAGAAAGTTAGAATGGATCTCCTTAGTTTGTGTGAATATCATCATCACGGTTTAGTGATTCAGATAACTACAAAAAATAAAATTGAATAAAAGAAAAATACAATTTATTGGAATTGATCTGCTTCCAAATTTTCTCAGTAGTCATAAAGCTATCCCTTTTGCTAGAAAAGGAGTAGGATGAGTAAAATCAGAGAATATCAAAGTTGTAGAAAAGGTTAAATCAATGCAGAAGGACACATCTATGCCTAACTTCTAACCAAAAGATCTTGGTCATGTCTAAGCAAGAAATGTCATCGCTGCTTTTGTCAGTCAGAAGCCAGTAATTCTCAGCTGGTCCCCTTCTCACACACTGGGATTTATCATTTAGAAATACGTTTCTGTAAAATATTGATATTGCATTCATTCAACATGAATTTCTAAAAATGTGATCCATGTGCTAAGCAGAACATGCCATATAAAAGTTGCTTTTCTTTTGAAGCAAAAATTTTTTAATAATTATCATATAGAAGTAGCCATGCAAAATGTCAATCACATTTTATAGTCTATTCTATAAGAGGAATGACTCTACAAGCTAAAAATTGCATATGACTATTGATTAAAGATGATATGAAATAAGAGAATCTTAAAATGGTTGGGAGATTGCTTTTCTGTATGGTGAAAAATATCAGGAAGGAGACAGTCTAGAGAGAGTGTGATAGATGTATGCTATCATCAATATTCCTGGTTTCTTTTATCTTTCTGCTCCACTATCCTAAACACATGGCATCCTTCCTCCAAATCACAATACGGCAACTGGAATTCTAACTGTCACATCTTTGTTGTAGAAGGAAGAAGGGTGGGGGGACAAACCTGCCTATACCAGAGCTGAACCAAAAACGTTTCTGTAAATCCTACCCAGCAAGTGATATACTTCTAAATTATTTCTATTTATCAATTTAAATTGAAATAAAATTTGCATGTAACACTGTAACTTTTAGGTATAGAGCATAAAGAAGACTTTTTTTTTGGGGGGGGGGTTGGGCCACACCCAGTTTCGCTCAGAGGTTACTCCTGGCTATGCGCTCAGAAGTCGCCCCTGGCCTGGGGGACCATATGGGGCACGGGGGATCGAACCACGGTCCGTCCAAGGCTAGCGCGGTAAGGCAGGCACCTTACCTCCAGCGCCACCGCCCGGCCCCATAAAGAAGACTTTTAATAATTTTTTTTTTTGGTTTTTGGGTCACACCCGGCAGTGCTCAGGGGTTACTCCTGGCTCCATGCTCAGAAATTGCTCCTGGCAGGCACGGGGGACCATATGGGGCACCAGGATTCAAACCGGTGATCTTCTGCATGAAAGGCAAAAGATACCTCCATGCTATCTCCCGGGCCCCTTTTAATAACTTTCTTAGCAACTGTCAAATATGCAACAATGTATTGGTAGTTATAGTTTTATTTCTTTTTTTGGGGGGGTTTGGGCAACACCCAGTTACGCTCAGGGGTTACTCCTGGCTATGCACTCAGAATTCGC
>PVKC010007651.1:0-29203 GCA_004027635.1 Crocidura indochinensis
AGGCAAATGCCCTACCACTGTGCTACCAATCCAGCCCTAAACTGTAATTTTAAAAGTGACAATAATGACACCAATATAATTTCATCTTTTCCTTTTCTAAACTGCTGTTTAAAAACATACTAATGTAATGATAAACAGAAACCTCTTTGCTAAATGTATTTATCAATACCGGTGATTTTACCTAAAGAAGGAACTTTAGAAATTGTAGTTTTGGGATACAATCTTAGCCATCTGATAATTTGCATGTAACATTAATAAACATAGCCTAAATAAAAACAATTTATATTCCTTTTTATGGATCATGTCGATCATAATTCATAGAACTTGTGTTGTTTGGCAGTTAGCCTCTGGAGAATTTACCTTCAAGATCTCATTTCTGCTGACATCATCCTGATGTCATTACATAGTTGCAAAGAAAAGGAGATGTTTCCATAGTACAAGTGGTAAGTTGGGTCTTTGGTAATTAAATCAGCAACATTGTCAGAATCACTATTGTACCATACCACTTCAGTAAAGATTTTGTTTACAAAAACATGTTATTTTTATAAAAAATGTTTAATTTTATATGTTGAAATAAAGATTTATCCAAAACAATTTTCATATTAGTGTCTCAGATGTGAAGTAATATACACTTGCCAAATATGCTAAAACAAAAGCTCAGTGTACAATCTGAATCAAGTAAATTCTCAAGGGAAAAATAATACCACTAATGCATGGTACAAAATGTTTAATATACATGCAACAAGTGTAGTACATCAAGGAACAAAATACAGAGGGGAACATGAGTTTATAACTCAGCATTCTACTTTGGAGAGGGTAAGTGAACAACAACTACTTCCACCTAAAACTAAAGACTGAGACATCGTTGTTTCCTCATGCAAATATTCACAAACTGTCTTCTAACTAGTGTGCAATGAACAGTGTAGAAACCTGAATTCACATTAGCAGAAGAATTTTTTACCAAGAGCTCCAAGAAAGGAGGAAAGTCATGATCCTCAGATGTCATGTTTCAATCTGCATTTAGCAGCATATTAATATGAATAAATTACTATAGAGACAAACCTGAAAGTGTTTATCAATATGGAATCTTGAATGTATTATAAAAATGTATGGAAAAGTTTAACTAATTTTAATTACTATAAAGGACAATGCCAGTTGAGAGTAGACTGTGAATGAACATTTAAACGTTCTGATAGCTTTAGGAAAAGAACAAAAGTGCTTAAGGACAACCTAAAAATGTTTGAGGTTCTCCTTAACTGTCATCATTTTCTATCCTAATCCTAAGGTTTCTTTGTCCTCATCTTAAACCTTCCTTTCATTCACTGTGCTCATTAAAAACTGCTTTGGATACCTCATTCACAGTAATATAAAAAATTAAAAGTAGACTGAAGATATAATTTTCAAGAATATTTGCATTTCTACAAGTACTAAAGCTAAAGCCTTAAGCTAAAGAAATAAAGCTTTGATCTGAGTATGTTCTGGTATATCTAAGATAACCTATTTTAAGGGCTTCCAGGTCTCCTTTGTCCCTGAAATGGTGCTGTTTGAAATGCCATATGTAAGTCTAGTCTTATTCCTATTATCTTAAATTCCAATTTTGAGAGTAAAGCTCTATTTGATGCAGAGAACTACCACATTTCTATACTTCTAATATAAAGAATGAATGTGGTAACTTTAGCTCTTCTTGCCTCCTCTCAATAAAATAAATTGTTTTAGGACAATCTTCCCATATCTACCAAATGTCAAAGCTACTGAGTATTATGATTTGTTAGTAAAAAAAAAGTAGCATATGAAGTCTCCAATAAGTACTGTAGCCTTTCATGCAAACAATGTATAAAACGTCTTTGGCACAACTGATCATGTTTTCCTCATATTACAATAGAAAATATACTTCATACTCTGATTTTCTCTTTCAATACGATGGAATTTTTAGGGACAAAAGGTTATACTTGTTCCAAATGTTGCAAAAAGATTTAAAATATGGCTCTTAGCTTTTTTTTTTTTTAGAAAAGAAAACTTTTTTTTAACCTGTAGAAATGTAGGGGGTTTTAACATCAATATCAACTTTAAAATGGGATTGTGGCATGACTTATGGTAGGACCTATAAAACATATATGACCGATTCATTGCTCAGAAGGAAAATAAGAACAGCACTGCGGTCAGAAATTCAGTTATGTGTGATCATTTTGCTGGTCCTTATTTAAAAACATTTCAAACCCTGAATTGAACCTGAAATCTCTCCTAATAACATCTATCCTAAGTTTTAAATGTTTCTAACTTTTGAAGCATATTTGATTAGATTTAAAAATCTATCTTCAAAGAAATCTAGTGGGGGGAAAACAGACATTGATTTAAACTTAAGTGGCCTAAAACCTTGTAAAAACACTTTCCCTATGACACTAATGAGTTTCTTAATTGCCCAAAGGTACATTCTACAAAATAGCATTCAGTAGAATGTTAAATTGATAATTAATGATATCCATTAAAGAAAAACAATAAGCCAGCATGAAACAGTAGCTGAGAACCCTCTCGTATTAAAAACATGCCATCTAAATGCTAGAACCTAGGAAAAATTAATGAAAAGTAAATTAAGTCATTTTTAACTGCTTAATGGGGCAAAAGTAAAATGCTTGCTTTCGTCTCTGGTATAAAACCGTCAACCAAGACTCTGGTAATCATATTTAAATATATGAAAATCAGCTGAATAATTGCACCATAGAGTGCAATTGCTAAGTTAGATGATCAAAAGTTGATCCATTTGTTTTAAACTTTCACAGTGACAGAAGAATTTTAAAGTGAAAAATGTTAGGATCAATTTCTTTTCATTCAGAAGTTTACATGGAGTAGGTAGAATTATCTAGTATAAGCAACTGAATTCTAGACATTGGCCGGAACAATAGAAATTTCCAAACTTTTTTCCAGCAGTCAGACTTAAGAGAACATTTGCAACATACAAGCTTTAGGCTTTTATATAGGATGTTTCAGGATGGAGTTAGGCCTGGACTTGTCATCTCTGTAGTTGGACTTGCAAGGTAGTCATTGGATTTTAGACTTGTTAGAGATTTGTAACTTGCCACTGAAGTTAGAGAGCCACAGAGCCCAAGTAGTGAGGGGGTATCTTCTTTACCTGAAAAGAAAATAAATAATTATCCTTGGAGAAGAGAATTTAATTATCCTTGAAGAATGATGTTATTAAAAACCTCCAAACTGCAGATATCAGGGAAACATTTAACAAAACAATCAAAGATCTACCTATCAACATATTTCATCTTTTATTTATTTTGGTTCTGAGGCCACGCCTGGCAGCGCTCAGGGGTTACTCATGACTCTATGTCAGGAATCACTCAGTTATCACTCCTAGCTCAGTACCATATGCGATGTTGGAGATCAAACCTAGGTCAGCCGTGTGCAAGGCAAACACCATACCCACTGTTCTATCACCCTGCCCCAATTAAGAGAGTTTTAAGTTTATTTTTTAAAATAAACTATTTGTCGGGACAAGAGAGATAGCATGGAGGAAAAGCGTTTGCCTTGCATGCAGAAGGATGCTGGTTCGAATCCTGGCATCCCATATGGTCCCCCGAGCCTGCCAGGAGCGATTTCTGAGCATAGAGCCAGGAGTAACCCCTGAACGCTGCCGGGTGTGACTCAAAAACCAAATAATAATAATAATAATAATAATAAACTATTTGTCTTTGGGAAAAGAATCTTATATGACCTATCCTTGCTAAATTAACACAAGCCTAACTATATTAATTTGGGTTTATTTATTTTTTGGTGAGGGAAATTATAACTAGAATTTTAGGAAAGGAATTATGGAAGAATAGTTCTTATATTTCAATTTTAAGTAGTTGTAATGGTTTGATTTTGTTTTTGAATAACACTGGCTGTGCTTAGGATTGACTCATGGTGATACTCAAGGGTCAGTATGTGGTGCTGAAGATTGGAACTGGGGGTGCCACATGTAAAGCAAGTGTTTTACCCCTATTTTATGTCCCTGGCCCTATTATGTTATGACAAGATCAAAATACAAATGTTTCAAAAGAGACCGAAATCAGACGAACTCAGTTCTCCAGAGTCTACTAAATTACTACAATAGTCTTTGGATAGTCTTTACAAATTCTATTACTGATTCCTAATTTTATGAAGAGATTTGTTCCTAATATTTAGGTAGTATGTGCCATTTTAGCCATCTTTCAGCATAAAATTCCACGTTATTAATTCATTTAAAGAACATTCATCAGAGATGGTCTATGTCAATGATAATGTTACTATAACAATGTCACTATGACTGATGATGTTACTGTGACAGTGTCACTACGACTATGACAATGTCACAATCACAACCAACACCATGTAATGAAGTTGAAAATGATTATTCTAAACAAGAACTGTGGGTAAGGTGATATATATGACACCTAATCTTTCAGTAACAGTATTCAAATCACAATGCCTAAAAGGAAAAAAGAGAAAGAGACAGAGAAAAATAGAGAATTGTATGCCATAGAAATGGGCTTGGAGGTGGAGTTAGGAAGGAAACTGGGAACACTGTTAGCAAGAAGTGTACATTGATGAAGGAATGCATTTTGGAACACTGTATGACTGAAACTCAGTTATCAAAAACTTTATAACTGTATATTACAGTGATACAATTAAAAGTATATGAAAAAATGCCATCACTATTTCCAAAATACCTTCATCCCTTCAGATAGAAACTCCATACCTAGACAAGCAGTAACTATCTATTCTCTACTTGCTGTGAGTCTCTGAAACCTTTTATTTTTGTCTATGGATTTCCTGCATAGGTAATTCTTATAAATGAAAGCATACAATATATACTTTATAATACATTTGCTTTTTTTATAATATATGCTTTTATAATTTTGTATATAGCTTATTTTACTCATCATATTTTCTAAGTTTCACCTGTATTGTAATGTATCAGCACTGTATTTCTCTTTTGTTACTGAATAATATTCTTATACCACAGTTTCTTTTCACATTCATCTGTATGTACACTGTGTCATATATAATCAAATATATATTTATATAACAAATAATAATGGTAAAAACTTTTGTACAGCTATAATACTTATTTAATATTTGTAGATATGGATTTATTTAAAATAGTGATCTCGACCTTGGAGCTGTTAAACACTGCATATGGAATATATTAAAAGAAGACTCTATATGAAGTGGACTCTAAGTACAAAAATTTGTGTATTTTGTACCAAATAATGAAAAAACCAACTCAAATAACATAGTGGTGAACATTGGCATAAAAATATCTGTTGGCCCTATTTTAAATATTAGGGTATTGAGTCAGTTATATTTTCTAAATGATTATCAGACAGTAATTGCAAAATGCTAAGCAATCCAGATGTCTAGCAGTTACATAATGGAGAGCTATGTAGCTATAACAGAGAATGACAAGGTTGAGCTGGCTCAAAGCAAAAGATTATGTTTGGACTATACTTGTCCAATTCCTAGAACTGTACATTCTCCTAAGAACCACAAAGTATAGACACACCATATATCAGCACACCACAAAAAGAAAACCTTCATACTTAAAGGTAATGAATTCCAGCATATGTATCTAAGTGAGGACAACAAAGTATAAGTGGTCACTAATATGGTGTCCCTTAAGGTGACATGGTAGGGCTGGAGTGGTGGCACAAGCAGTAGGACTTTTGCTTTGCACACATTGACTTAGGATGAACAGTGGTTCGATCCCCCAGCGTCCCATATGGTCCCCCAAGCCAGGGGCAATTTCTTTTTGTTTGTTTGTTTGTTTGTTTTTGGTTTTGGGGTCACACCCAACGACGCTCAGGGGTTACTCCTGGCTCTACATTCAGAAATTGTTCCTGGCAGGCTCAGGGGACTATATGGGATGCCGGGATTCGAACCACCGTCCTCCTACATGCAAGGGAAACACCCTACCTCCATGCTATCTCTCTGGCCTGAACAAGGGACAATTTCTGAGTGCATAGCCAGGAGTAACCCTTGAGCATCACCAGGTGTGGCCTAAAAACCACAAATAAATGAGACATGGATTAATTTGAACTTTATTTTTATATAATATATAAGCACCATGATTACAAACATGTTTATAGTTGGGTTTCAGTTACAGAAAAAAACAACCCCTTCACCAGTGCAACTTACCCATCACCAATGCCCCCATCTCCCACCTGACCCCTCCCCACCTGTATTCAAGAGGTCTGTCCTAGGCTAGCGCTGGCAAGGCAGAGATGCCTTACCACTACACGCCACCACTCTGGTTCCTCAAGACAGGCATTATGACTAGTAATTTGAACTTTAAATAAGGGCCAGAGCAGGTGACTTGTAAGAGGTCAAGCGAGGTTTGGGATCGGAGAGATAGCATGGAGGTAAGGTGTTTGCCTTTCACGCAGAAGGATGGTGGTTAAAATCCCGGCATCCCATATGGTCCTCTGTGCCTGCCAGGGGCGACTTCTGAGCATAGAGCCTCAGGAGTAACCCCTGAGCACTGCCGAATATGACCCAAAAAACCAAAAACCAAAAAAAAAAAAGAGGTCAAGCAAGGTTTGATACCCAGTATCCCATATGGTCCTCCCCCACTACACACTCACCAACCCTACGGAAGTAATTTCTTAGCTCAGAGCCAGGAGTAACCCTTTAGATCACCAGGTGTGACTCAAAAACCAAAACCACCAAAAATGCCAAACCATTTTTTACTGAAAAGCTAATAAGTTACCTGTCAAAGTGAAAGTGAACTGAACTGTGAGGCACCTCAAGGAAGGGTCTTTCTAAAATTTATTCTTCAGACAAAATTATTTTAAAAAAATACTTAAGGAATTTTGTTAACATAAAATAAAATGTTACTTTGGAACTAATTTGGGAGCAAGAAGAAAACATAGTTTATATAAATAGTATATCATTGAAAGACATAAAAACCAATAGAAAATCGTAATCTTATATTTGAGAAATTAAATAGGATTAAGGTATATATTTCTTTGGAAAAAAAACAATAACAACAATCTATCTTTGGTCAACAAAGAGGATTAGAAGCGGTAACCAACTCAAGTAAGTACTCAGAGCTCAGAGTAGGTCTTGAATTTCATTTCCTACTATATGAAAATAGGATTATTTTTAAATATTTTTTTTAAATATTGGGATTGGCAGATATATTCAGCAGTGTTTGAGGGTTATTTCCTACTCTGTGCTTGGGAATTACTCTTGCAGGTATAGAAGAAACCATAGCCAATACTGGGGGTGGTCCCTGGACCTTCTGCAAGAAAAATATGTATTCTAGTCTCAGAGGATTATTTTTCCTTTGTTGTGTTTAGGGGCACATCACTGGTTGCTTCTCAAGGGCTATTTCCTTGTCTGCTAGGAGGTTGGGCCACTCCCAGTGGTGTTCAAAGGACCATGAACTGCTGGGGAATTAAATCAAGGTTGGTCAAATGTAAGAGAACACCTTATTACCTAAATTGTCTTTCCAGTCAAGAAATAGGATTTCTCGAAGAACCAGCTGACCATGGTAATGGGGCATAGAGTATATCAAAACAACCAAGAATATCTTGCTTTGCCACAAAGTGAGGAAACAAAGGACAGAATACTGAGTGTGAAAAGGACACAAGGCAATTTGAAAGGATCTATCAACTCCCAAAAAAGGCCACTGACCTCCTGACTAGGTAAACAGAAGACCTATTACTGTATTCGTACTACTGTATTCGTATTAAATATTTTTAACTTAAATATGAGAACAATGAATAGACAAAAATAAATGGTCAACATTTTATTTTATTTATTTTTTCTTTACTATTTTTGTTATGGTTTTGTGTCACACTAATAATGCTTAGGTCTTGCTCCTAGGTCTGTGCTGAGATCACTGTTGGAGGTGCACAGGGAACCATTTATGGTACAGGAAATGGAACTCAGGTCTGCATAGAGAGTAACTTATTTTCTATTCTATCTCTTCAGCCATTACCTGGTGGTACTCTACGATTATTCCTTGTTCTGTAATCAAATATTACTCCATTGGGGCCCGGAAGATAGCATGGAGGTAAGGCGTTTGCCTTTCATGCAAAAGGTCATCGGTTTGAATCCTGGTGCCCTATATGGTCCCCTGTGCCTGCCAGGAGCAATTTCTGAGCATGGAGCCAGGAGTAACCCCTGAGCACTGCAGGGTGTGACCCAAAAACCGAAAAAAAAAATTTACTCCTACTGGGGCATAAAACCATAATATGATGCTAGGAATCAAACCAGAGTTGGTCACATGTAGAGCAATTGTCATAACTCAACTGGCTCCTAAACTGCTGGAAATTTATATTTCCAGGCTTAGGCACCTTAAGTAGATAAATTTTATGT
The DNA here is from genome assembly GCA_004027635.1 of Crocidura indochinensis. Lineage (NCBI taxonomy): Eukaryota > Metazoa > Chordata > Mammalia > Eulipotyphla > Soricidae > Crocidura > Crocidura indochinensis. Next base: position 8,350 of record PVKC010007651.1, read on the forward strand.
GAACAAATAAAAAAATTGGGGAACATTTCTGCTATACAGAATACCAAAGTGATTCTCATGATACGGCTCCAAAAGCTATCTTGAGTTAGAAAGTCTTTCATTCAGTATACTTGACTGGATGTTTTATATGTGCAAGATGCTGTAAGAAAGGATAAATTTCAGGGAGCCGGGCGATGGCGCTGGAGGTAAGGTGCCTGCTGCCTTGCCTGCGCTAGCCTAGGACGGACCACGGTTGGATCCCCCGGTTCCCATATGGTCCCCCGTGCCTGCCAGGAGCAACTTCTGAGCGCATAGCCAGGAGTAACCCCTGAGCGTCACTGGGTGTGACCCAAAAACAAAAAAAAAAAAAAAGAAAGGATAAATTTCAGAGTCACTTCTATTGAGAACTCAGTATATAGTCAAAGCAGACAGCAAAATTATAATAAAATATGGAAGTGTAGTAAGAGCAGTAAGTAAGAGCACAATGGAGGATATGGGATATGTATCCAGACCAAATTGGCAGGTAGACCTGAGGAGCAGTAAAGGAAGCATTAGGAAGAAAGTGATACTAGACTGAGTCCTATTAGGCATGCATGCCCAGGAAGAAGACACCAAGGAATCCCTGCTGCTCAGCAGTATTGAATAGGCACCTATTCTACAGACTGGTACAAACAAGGCAGGAGACAAGAAGAATGTGCAAAAACCACAGAAGCCTTCATACTTCATGAAAAAGAACCAGAAACTTACTTTTTTGTTTTTAGTTTTTCTTTTTTTGATCACACCCAGCAGTGCTCTGGGCTTACTCCTGGATCTGTGTTTGGGTTAACTCCTCTCTCTCTCTCTCTCTCTCTCTCTCTCTCTCTCTCTCTCTCTCTCTCTCTCTCTCTCTCCCTTTTTTTCTGTTTTTTGGGTCTTTCCCAGCAGTGCTCAGGGGTTACTCCTGGCTCTATGCTCAGAAATCGCTCCTGGCAGGTTCAGGGGACCATATGGGATGCTGGGATTTGAACCACTGACCTTCTGCGTGCAAGACAAGCACCTTACCTCCATGCTATCGGTCTGGCCCCCAGGGATAACTCCTCTCAAGGCTCAGGGTACCAGAGAAGATGCCAGGGATAAAACCCACGTAGGATGCATGCAAGACAAGTGCTGTAATATCACTCTGGTTCCAGGAACTTATTTTGTAATCACAGTACATTTGTTACATGTGTTACAGTCATGCTCTTGTGTTAGAGAGTATACACCAAAGCTTTTTATACTGAAGGAGATTAAACGGTTCGGCATCTTTTCCAATATTTGAAGGATGTGTAAATAATGCTCTGACAGTATGAAGAATGGAGACTGGAAGACCAGTAAGAAGGTTACCAGCACTGCATGGACCATATGAGCAGTAGGAACAATGCAGAGAAGAAAATGGATGCAGAAATCCTTAGAAAGGCAAAATCTGTCCAGTGAAAGGAGACATGACTGACTGACTCAACTGATTGTGAGAATTGATAATACTGTTGTATTATCACTAAGAGAGATGTGAGTGGAAGAATAAAAAAGAACTGATGAGGCCAGATTGATAGCACAGTGGAAGGGCATTTTTGCCTTGCAGGCGGATGACCCAGGACAGACCTGAGTTTGATCCTCAACATCCTGTATGGTTGTCAGGAGCAATTTTTGAGTACAGAGCAAGGAGTAACTCCTAAATGCCATCAAGTGCATCCCAAAAACAAAAACCAAACAAAAAAAAAAACTGAGAATGGTGCCCGGGAGATAGCATGGAGGTAAGGCGTTTGCCTTTCATGCAAAAGGTCATCGGTTCGAATCCCGATGCCCCATATGGTCCCCCGTGCCTGCCAGGAGCAATTTCTGAGCATGGAGCCAGGAGTAACCCCTGAGCACTGCTGGGTGTGACCCAAAAACCACAAAAAAAAAACTGAGAAAGCAATGAATATGTACCCCAATTTTAAGTGATTCCCCAGCCACCATCATAAACCTATACCCTATAAGTACACAATATTATATTAAGCTGTTGTCATCTTTCCATGATCAGTGGGTGGGCAATTTGTGCACCAAAATTTCAAATCCTGAACTAGTATAAGAGGGAACTGTAATATATCTGTTTTGCACTTGTATGTATAAACTTGGTCACAAGTATTTATATTTATAGCTTTGAGTTCCTTGATTTTTTTATGCTATTTAAAACTTGTTTAAAATACAAAATGTGAAGGGCTTTAAAATTAGTAGTTGTTCAAACAAACTCATGAAGACAGAGTTGGATGTAAATCCCATATTACTGAAGCAAATATCTATTAGACAAATTACTGCACTTAATATTTCCTTATAAAACAATACAAATTGCTGTTAAAAAAAAAATAGAACCCTGAAAGTAGATGCAGTTCTGTGACATAGGCAAAAAGATTACTTGTGGTCTACCAAGCATGTAACTGAAATAACTTATTCACAGAGCCAGAGAAACAACTCAGAGGGCAGAGCTTATGCTTGTGAGAGCCTCCAAGTTTGCTGCCTGGCACCCCCTAGCACTGCAGGTCTCAAGCATCACAGAACCTGATTATAGAGCCTGTACCCCCGGACAGAGTATTGCCAGAAGAGCCCTAAAGGTTCCCCAGCATTTCTATCACCCAAAATACTTCCTTATGATAGATTTTTTAAAAAGCTTTAGTCGTGGGCCAGAGGAATAGCATGGAGGTAGGGAATTTGACTTGCATACAGGATGTTGGTTAGAATCCCAGCATCCATATAGTCCCCTGAGCACTGCCAGGTGTGCCTCAAAAACCAAAAAAAAAAAAAAAAAAAAAGGTCAAAGATTTGATGATAATATACAAATGGATAATAAACACCTGAAAAGATGCTCAACATAACTACTTATGAAGGCAATATAAATAAAAAATAATTTAATTGTTTTTAATACCCACTGGGATATCTTTAAGAAAGAGACTGGGGATTGGCTCAGTAGTATGGCATATGTGTCCCATGATTCAATAGCCAGCACTGAAAAAATAATATTTAGTTGGTGGTGAACCTGTAGTGAGATTGACAATCTCCTACATTGTGGGATTATGAAATAGTACATAGTCTGAAAACAGTTTGGCAGGTCCCGAAATGGTTCATCAAGAGCCAGTCAATTCCATTCTTGATTATATATACAAGTGAAATGTATGTTAAAACAAAAACTTGTACATGAATGTTCATAGAAGTTTAACACATAATAATATGAGCACAATACAAAAATAAAACTAATAACCAATTTGACAAATTATGGAATAACCACACAAAGATGTATTATTCAAGCAGACAGGTGAAGAAACACTAATACAAGGGTCAGAGCAGTGGCACAAGTGGTAGGTTGTTTGCCTTGCCCACGCTAGCCTAGGATGGACCTTGGTTCTATCCTCCGGCATCCCATATGGTCCCCCAAGCCAGGAGCAATTTCTGAGCACATAGCCAGGAGTAACCCCTGATTGTCAATGGGTGTGGTCCCAAAACCAAAACAAACAAACAAAAGAAACACTAATACATAGAAATCATATAATACATGAAATCATATAATGATATGATTAAATCTCCAGGATAAATAAACCTAAAAAGATACAATGTGGAATATTAACTTCCCAGGAAGAAAGGGAGCAAAGACCTGTGAATGACTGATAACAGGATTCTTTGTTGAATGATGGAAATGCTTTGTAATTATAGTGGTGATCATTGCATAACACTGTAGGCTGTAAGCTATAAAAAATAAACTTAACGTTAAGTGAATGATAATGTGTGTGTGTGTGTGTGTGTGTGTGTGTTGGAAATCCTGAAAGATCTTTTCAAATAAATCCTTAAAACAAATCTTTAAATTTTAAAAAATACAAATATTAAAAGCACCTAAGAGTTATAGGGATGTGCTATAGTTCAACTTTTTTTTGTAGGAGGTGGGGAGTCACACCAGGCTTTGCTCAGGGGTTACTCCTGGTTCTACGCTCAGAAGTCGCTCCTGACAGGCTCGGGGAACCATACGGGATGCAGGGATTCGAACCACCATCCTTCAGCATGAAAGGCAAACACCTTATTTCCATGCTATCTCTCCAGCACCTAATTTAACTTTTTTTATTTTTTGGTAATACTTAAAAATAACATTATGTTGGGGGGGGGGTGAGGAGGTTGTGCCACACCTGACTCTATGCATAGGGCACTTTATGTGGTACTAGGATCAAACCAGGTTGATGTGTATGTGGATGCAAAAGAATTTATATCCTCTACTCTTAAGTGACAAAGTATTTTGTTGATCATTACTAGCCTGCCTCTGGGTGCTTTTTTTTTTTTTTTTTAATTATTCAGAATCTGTGTCTTACAATGCTGTTTTTGTTGGTTTCCCATTAACATAATTCCAATGCCACACCAGCTTTTTGGGTTTTGGGATTTCTGGTTTTTTGGGGAGTTTGTTGTTGTTGTTTTGTTTTGTTTTTGGGTCACACCCTGTGGTGCTCAGGTGTTACTCCTGGCTCTTCACTCAGAAATCTCTGCTGGCAGGTTCTGGGGACCATAGGGCATTGCTGCATTTGAAACACCAACCAACCTTAGTCCTAGGTTGGCTATATGCAAGGTAAACTCCCTACCACAGTGCTTTCTCTCTGGTCCCCCCTGAGAAGGAGTTTTTATAGGGAATGCTGAATAAAGATCTGCATGACATAAAAATATAGCCTTTTAGTGACTGGTCCCCTGAGGCACATTTTTACTTATTTGCAAACCAAAACAAAGTAAAGGTTAGGTTTTTGAAGTGTAAATTGAGGACAAAATGCCTTATCCTTGGGCTCTGGGGCAAGGGCAGTTCTAGTTTAAAACAGATTAGTCCAAGTTTCAAATACACACAAATTTAGGGACTAACTTTAAAATATAAGCATAGGATTGGAGCAATAGTACAAGTGGTAAGTTGCTTGCTTTGCAACTGGCCAACACAAGTTTAATTCTCAGCATCCCATATGGTCCCCTGAACCATCAGGAGTGATCCTTGAGCACCACTAGGTATGGTCTCAAACCCAAAAATATAATTTAAATAATATATTAATATACTCTGTGGGCTCAAGAGATAGAAGTATGTATATATATAGGAGTTTTTGCTTTGCATACAGCTGACCCAGGTTCAATCCCTGGCACTATGATATGGATATGCCCCAATCCCTGCCAGAAAAATAAATGAATAAATATAAACATTCTAAATTTTGATAATCTAATTTATGCTCTTTAATTTACAATGGTGTCATTGAGATAAACATAAGCATAAAATTGTTTATTACATTATAAAACATTCAGTATTAATTAAACTATTAAAATATTTATGATTGATATTTAGTACATTTTTAAAATTATCTTGACTCCTTGAAAAAATTTTAGATGGCTTCTTGAAAAGGAGCAGACATTTCAAGTTAACAAAATGTCCTCATTGCCCCAGCCTTCTAGTTAATCTGTTTCTCACATTCTTTAACACTAAAATGGAAACAAAAATCAAGTTCTGAGTAGGGCAATAGCAGGACATTTGCCTTACACATAGCTGACGCAGGACAGACCTGAGTTGGATACCTGATGTCCTCAAAGCCAGGAGTGATTTCTGAGTACATAGCCAGGAGTGACCCCTGAGCATCACCAGGTATGACCCCAAAACAAAAACAACAATAAAAAAAACCCAAACCAAAAAAATGAATCAAGTTCTTAAATATTTACTCCTTACTTTTTTCAGAATATTCAATTAAGCCAAGTACAAAAAATGACTCAATATAATAAGGAAGTGGTCTGCTGTATCAAAAGCTACTAAGAAATTCTATAAAATGAAGATAGAACTCGTTCGAGCAATATAGCAGTAGCTGAAAATCTTGATAAAACTAATTTTATCAAGAAAATAGTCTCTACAAATGAGTTAGAGTCTCTACAAATTAATATATGAGACACAGAGCTGGTTACAAAAGAGAATAGAAAGGGACATATTAAAAGAAATAATTATATAAAAAAGAAATAATTATGAGGCCATCTTATGAGAAAATTAGACACAAAGAACAACAAACCAGTTTTGGTTTTGATTTTGTTTATGGAAGAAGGGGCTTGGGCTGCACCTAGTGGTGATAAGTTTAGGGGCCAATTCTAGCAGTGATAAAGATGTGGGGGTCCTGGATATAGATTTTATCCTATGCTGGAGAAAGAACCCCCAATCCATTTTAAATGATAATGATAGCTTAGTTCCATGAACTAAGGATAATAATCACTATACAGAAATGTCACTATTATCTGTCAGCAACCCTCTGCAACCAAAGTTCAAATAATGCAATGAGTGAACAAATAATTTTCAAATAGTTCACCCCTCCCCTTACCTTGACTAAGTAAACGTAACGCATCATGCTTTCCATCTCCTTCTTGTAAATGACCTGGATCCAGTGAAGTCTGAGAAAGGCTAACTTCGGCTGATAATTGGTCAAGACTGTGATAACTTTTTCTGGAAAAACAAGGATGAAATAGTTCTTGAATTTGTTCTCAAACAAAAAAATAATTCTTAGATATAACTTTAATAGTTTCTCTTAAGTTAGTTAGATTTCTATTTAAATCTTCAATATTTTCTCTGAAACTTTGTCTTTAACTGTAATAAGATCTCCATTATATTTCCCCCCCCCCTTAATTCTGTTTGAAGGACTGTCTGCTTACCCACTGAAAAAAGAAAAAAAATTGATTAAGAAAACTGAAATCCATCATACCATTTTTTTAAATTATCCAAATGGTTAGGAAATAGGAACTTCTGGATAGTAGCAGAAAAATCTAAAAATATATTTAATGGAAAAACAAAAGTGACATAACAAAAATAACCCATGTTTCTTAAATATATCAAAAAATTTCAAAGACTTGATATTTTATAGATGGTATTATATAGCAGAAATTACAAATTATCACTACAAGTTCAATAATGTTTTTAAAAGTAAGCAATAATATAAGTTTGTGTTAATACATCAATATGATTAATTTCTTCTCATTTATTTTTTGTGATTTTATTTTACATTAAACAAATAAGATGTAAGCATAATAGAGAAAAATCCAGTTATAAAAACAATGTTAATAAAAGTTCGTTAGAAAACTTTACTCATCAGTCAGGATGAAATCAACTCAAGAAATATGCACAACTTTGCTGTTATGTTATGTAAAAAAATGGAATATTATTCTCAAATACAAATGACATAGAAAAGATAATACCATTTTAGGTTAAACCTTTATTCTAAAATAATATAAAACCCTATTTAATTTTATAGAAATGTCATATATTCTTTGATATTAGAGATAAAGACAAAACATAAATTCCATATATACTCCATTCATACATATAATAGCAGACTTACAAATTTATAAAAGGCAGTATTAAGTTTGGGAGGTATATACTGGATTTTCCTCTGTGAAAAGGAGAATGAAATGATATGGTAATAAATAATTTAGTAGCTTACATGATGACTTTTCAACTATCAAGAGAATAAATGTCATAAATTATATTTTGAGGTAATAAGTTATTTTACTATAATAGAAGAATTCTGATAATCATAATAGGTAACAGTAATGAATAATACAATATTTATATAGTTATCCTTTATTCCTTTATATCCCAGTTCAGTCCCTGGTATCTTTAGGGTCTTGATTTCAGGACCACTGAAACTCTGTGTCTGTCTCTGTCTCTCTCACGCGCACACACACACACACACACACACACACACACACACACACACACACATGCGCGCACGACTCATTTACTCAAGACCTTTATTATAGGCCCTCCAATATCTATAGGTTCTCATTAACAGATTTCAACTAATGCCAGGTAAATTGACACTATGACTGCAGAATCAGTGGGTAGAATTATTTGGCCACACTTGGCAGTGCTCAGGGGTTATTCCTGTCTCTGAGCTCAGAAATCACTCCTGGCAGGGTTGGGGAACCATATGGGATGCCGAGGATTGAACCCAAGATCAAACCCAAGCCCATACCGACTCGGCCTCATGCAAGTCAAAGCTCTACCACACTGTGCTATCTCTCCGGCCCCAAGTGGGTAGAATTTTTATTTTATTTTTTGTAATATCTTTATTCCAGCACTATGATTACAAACATGTTTGCAATTGGGTTTAAGTTATAAAAAAAGAACATCCCTCTTCATGTGAGTAGAATTTTTTTTTAAAAATCCATGTATAAACAAACATATACAAATTCCTACTGTTTAAGAGTAAAATATTTCTCATAATATCTGCTAGTGCTCAGGGATTACTCCTACCTATGTTTCAGGGTTGACTATTGCAGAGCTTGGACTTAAGGTTTATGGCAATGTTTATAGTGTTTAAAGTGTTGGAAATAGAACCAGGGCTGTCTGCATGTAAGGGAAGTGCTTACTCCCTATATTACCTCTCTGTGCCATTCTTTTCTTTTTCTTTTTTTTTTTCTTTTTTGGTTTTTGGGCCACATCCTGTGATGCTCAGGGTTACTCCTGGCTATGTACTCAGAAATTATTCCTGGCTTGGGGGACCATATGGATGCTGGAGGATCAAACCGAGCTCCATCCTAGTTAGCGCATGCAAGGCAGATGCCCTACTGCTTGTGCTACCACTCTGACTGGTATCTGACCCATTCTAAGAATGAAAAATTTAAAATCTGCAATTGATTAAAATAAGACAAGAAAATACACAAAATTTATGATTTATCTATGCTAATATACTGTTCAATATAATTAGAATGAAACTTTTAGGAATCATATGTCACAGATATTTGATAGCAATTATTTAACACAGTAGGTCAAATTTATTTTGAGTTCCACCTTTGATTAACAACAACAAAAGAATAAAATAATAAAGCAGATGAAAATTATATCTGTGCTAAAATTTTCTCTATAGAACTGCTTGGCTACTAAAGCCTAGAAAAAGACATTCTAAGTAATTCAGATAAAAGTAGCACCATTTTCTTTCACTGAAATTTATAAACAAGGACTCAAAAAGAAAAGAAGAGAAAGGAAAACCAAAAGGGAAAATAAAGAAAAGAAAAACAGTGGGAATGTGAAAGGAAGAGGAAGAAAATTGCAAAAGACAGTAAAATATAGGTTGAAACTCAAAAATGCATTCAAAGTGGAAAGTGACTAAAAGTGAAAAGAACATAATAAAGCTAAAAGTTCAAAAATTGATCACCTAATGATAACCAAATGATTTTACCTAAGGGGTGGAAATCTAAAATTTCTATATCGCCACACAATAAATCCAATAATCCTGAACATTCAACAAAGAAATAAGTATGTGGCCCTCATATCAAGTGGTTTTGTCTTCTACAACCTCCAAAAATTAGATCTGAACAAATGCATTCAGACTCACCAAAAATACTATCCTTAAAGATAGTATTTCTTAATTAGCAATAAATTTAATCCTAACAAAAATTCAAACATGAAAGTTAAAATTTAAAGTAGATGGCTCATAAAATACGAGCTCATAGATTTAACTAAAGGACTGGCCAAATGTTAACTAAAGAAATAGGTTGCTAGTACAAAACTGTATGATCATTTTTAGATTCTTTACTTCCCCAGGGTGCCTTGGCTCAAGAACAGCAACATGTTCATTGCCTTCATCTAACTTTACCAAATCAATGTCATCTTAAATACTACCGTTGCACAAAGTTAATAGTGAATCAAGAGTAAACTAACTGAGAAATCAAAGTGGATAGCTATATGTTTTTGGTGCAACTAGATTTGTAATTAGTTGGAAAAAATATTACACTTACTCATACCACTGTTTATTGTGTTTTCGGTAAAGCAACGTATCCAAGGCAACAGCATTGACATCCAGAGCTCCTGGGGAAGGCCACTGGTTGGTGAGGTGGGCAGTTAACTCTTGTCTTGATCTTAAATCATTATTCTTTAGCACAGTCCTGTGGATATTAAGATGGTGAGTGCTTTTGTCTTCTCTGTCCTTTGATGGCAAAGGAACCTAATGGAATCAACTTAGGCCCCCCCAAATTCATCTTCTTAGAGTGACTTGTTGACAACTATAGGAAGGCTATTCAGGCCATAGATGCTTTTGTCTCCTGTCATATGCTTTTTCGTTCTTTCTCTACTAGCTACATCAGTCACTATTTATGAAATTCAGATTTTCTACTTTCCATAGAGATATTAATAAAAGACCCAAGCTACACTTTACATTTTAACTGAAAAACAATGAAACAATATAAGTTACAGGTTATCCTATGCCAGTTAAAATGTTAAAGAAAGTAAAGCCAAAAAAAAGAGAAGGTGGATGGAGCGATAACACAGTGGTAGGGCATTTGCCTTGCACATAGCTGCCCAGGATGAACCTGGATTCAATCCTCGGCCTCCCATATGGTCCCCAGATCCAGGAGCAATCTCTAAGTACATAGCCAGGAGTAACTGGGTATGGCCCAAAAACCAAAAAAATGGAAAGTAAAACATGTAAGTACATAATTTTTGAACTTGAAAATTAAGAATTTATTAAAGAAATTTAACTCAATAAACAACTACGAAGTGAACATGAAACAAGATCTTAAAATCTTACTACATTGTAAAAAATAATAATTTAAAAATGTAGGCCAGGAACACATCAGAGGAGTTAAAGGCACATGCCTTGCAAATAGTCTACTCAGGTTCAATAATTGGCTCTGCATGAACCCCTGATAATTGCACTATGGTACCTTAGAAAACTTGGTCACAATAAAGACAAATAGGACATCATACAGAAATTTTTTTGAAAAGTCCATGATGCTCAACAATTATTTTTGATCAGCAGGACTACTAATCTTCATAAGCTAGTGAACTAAATGACAACTGTATAGAACAATGTAATCTTCTAAAAACATTTCAATTATAGATTAAGCAATTGTAACTTATGATTCACTTTCATTATAGTTAGTTGTTTTCAATAATAATGAGAAAGAGTTAGTTCTTTATGGGGGTGTTTTGGGGCCACATTCAAAAGTTTTCAGGACTCACTCCTGGCTCTGTACTTAATCCTGGAAGTTCTAGGGAACCATAAAGAATGCAGGAGATCAAACAGGTCAATCACATGCAAGATAAGTGCCCTACCTGCTATAGCATCTCTCTAGTTTTTGACAAATTTTTATCTTCCAGGATCAACAACATTTTAATGGTGGTAAAGAAAAATAAAGTTATGATTTCATTTGCTAAGATTTTGCCCTACCATAAAAGCCACAAAATATTACTTTGAACTGTATTAAACAGAAGTCTACTACTCTAGTATACTACAGTACTGAACATGTGCTTGCCATAAAGTTTCATTGTTGTGAGAGACAGGATCAGGACATCAAATCCTGGGCTTGAATAATAAGTCTGCACAACACCTCTGACTTTTAACCTAAATTCTATGACAATAACACATTTACTTGTCTATACATTTACATACCTAACCCCTATACAATCTCCTTGGTACCTTCAAGTCTATTTTTTTAAGAGTTTATTTGTTTGTGAGTTACTAATAATGATGTACTGTTTTCCACATGTAATTAAGAGATATATATGGCTATTTTTAATCATAGAAATTCTAATATATTTCTATTATCTGAGAACAAGTCAACTATACTAGTTAAGCATAAGACCTATTCAAAGTAATCCTAAATGATGCTTATATGGGGCTAAGTCAATTTTTTTCATTTGGCCAACCTTATAAATAGCTAAAATTACTAAATTACTGAACAACTGCTATTCAACAACTATGTATTATTAACAATTATTACTTCACAGTACAAAATTAGTGGTGGAGGTTAAAAATGTCATATTTGTCATTTAATATTAATTAAAACTAACAAATACTAATGTTACTAGTGTAAAAAATTCAATCAATGATAATATACAAGATAGATTTCTACTTGCCTTTTCTATATAATACAAGTAAGTGAACATTCTCTTAAGATAATAGTCAGGGGCCAGAGAGATAGCAGGAAGGTAAGGCATTTGCCTTGCATGCAGAAGGATGGAGAATCAAATCCTGGCATCCCATATGGTCCCCCAAGTCTGCCAGGAGCGATTTCTGAGCATAGAGCCAAGAGTAAGCCCTGAGCACTGTCGGGTGTGACCCGAAGACCAAAAAAAAAAAAAAAAAAAAAAAAGATAATAAGTCAGCAGAAAGGAAAATATCATTTTTTTGTTTGTGGTCAAAATGGTGATGCTCAGAGTTTACTACTGGTACTCGAGGAGCCATATACATTGGTGGGGACTCAACTCAGGTTAACTGCATGCAATAAAAAAACCCTACCTTCTGTACTATTTTTACTGACCCTAAAGGAAAATATTTTTATTTTTAAGGAATTAGAATTAATCTATTTATCACCCCTAGTTTTAAGAACACACCTAGGAAGTTACTTATCAACTTATATATCTTCAATACTCAATAAAAATAGGCCACACACAAAGACTCTTGCGCATCATTCAATATTTTACTCTTCAGCTTTACTGAGATAAAAATATCAATTAAAAATTCTATGTAAAGGACTAGAGAGATTAGCTCCAGGGTAAGACATTTGACTTGCATGAAGCCAACCTGAATTCAATCCCCAGTACTGCCTAGGGTCCCCAAGTACCACCAGGTGTGACTCCTAAGCACAAATCAAGTGTGGGACACTTCACCCCCAAATTCTATGAATATATTTATTTAATTACCACATTCAAACTACTAAATATATCCATTATTTAATAGTTAAATTTTTTTCCTGTGAGAATGCTTTAACATTTTCTTAGAAGTCTCTTAGAATATTTTAAGTATAGACTCAATCTTCAGAACATATTCATTTTGTATAACTACAACTGTATCTCTTGATTCCTTCTATATTTCTTTATGTTTCTCTCCCCAGTACTAGAAATAATCTACTGTTTCTAATAGTTTGACCATTTCATTTGTACATATAAGTGAAAAAATGTAATATTTCTCTTTATACATTGTCTTCAACGTTCATATTGTAAAAGGTAGAATTTCTTTATTTTATGATAATAATAGTCTAATTATCAGGGTCAAGAGGATTTGGGTAGAGATTAAATCATATTTAGCACTGTTTTAACTTTTGAGGAACTTCTATTTCTATATGATGAAAATATGTATTCCTACCAACAATTTCAATGGTTTGCTTTCCATAACTGCAAGCAAGCTCTTGCTTTGAATGTCTTTTTCTTTTTTAATTGTTCACTTTTTGGATTAAGTAACAGTCAGGGCTTACTAATGATTTTATGCTCAAGGATCACTCCTGCCAGTGCCTGTAGGATCATATATGGTTCTGAGGGGTGAGCTGCATTCCAGGAACATGTTCTAACATCTAACAGATTTAAGATGAATTCTCATTGTAACTATGATTCCCATTTCCTTGATAACTAGTCAAGCTGAACACTTTTTTTTTTCCTTTTGGGGTCAATCCCAGTGGTGCTCAGAGTTTACTAACTCTTGACTCTCTGCTCAGGGATTACTCCTGGTGGGGCTCAGGGAAGACCATGTAGGATGCAGGAAATCAAATTCAAGTCAGTCACATGCAATACAAACACCTTTTCCAGAATACTATCACTCTGGTCCCTCACATATACCCCTTGGCCATTTGAATATCTTCTTAAAATAAATAAATAAATAAATAAATATCCAAACCTTTTGTTCATTTTTTAATTAAGTTGTCATTATAGTTTATCTCTTGAGTTATACACATTCTTTGGTTGTAGTTTTAAATTTTATTCTGGAGTGATGTAAGGGTTGGGTTCAGGGTCTGTTCCTGGCTCTGTGCTCACGAGTGACCCCTACTTGGGGAGCCAAAAATGGTACCATGGTTCAGAACTCGAGTTTGGCTGCATGCACGACAAGCACTTTACTTTATTATTTTTCTGTTCTGAGTTCCTTATATATTTTAGATTTTAATTCCATAACAAATGTTGCAAGTATTTTTTGAAACAAAGCCAAGCAAAGCTTGATTTCCATCTACCAGCACACCCAAGCTGACCAGACACACACCCCTCCCTGTGACCCCCTGTAGGCTACAAGCAACTTTATATACAACAGATGCAAGAGTTGTTTCATACTGCTAACATTTAAATTAACAGGCTTGCATCTGGGGGTGGAACTTGGACTTTCCACAGTTCCTGCTATTTCAACCCTAACAAGATATGGCCATGTATACCAAGCAGTTTTTATGGTTTCTTAGGGCCTTGAGAGTCATGAGAGATCTGTGAGAGTTTGCAAATGTTAAGTAGCCTAGAAGCATAAAATGAAACCCTTAACATTGGTAATAAAATGGAGTTCCTCTACTCTAAACTCCACAGATCCTCAGCATCCCATATGGTCCCCTGAGACAGCAAGCATGTTTCATGTGTGTAGATACAGAAGTAATCCCTGAGCATAGCCAGGTGTGGCTCCAAACATGTTTCTTTTTTGTCCTTTTTTTTTTTGCTGTATATATATTTTAACTTAAAACATTTTTTTCTTGATTTAAGTGCCATGGTTATATACATGATTGTAGTTGGGGTTCAGTCATAAAAAGAATACCCCCTTTCACCAATGCAACAATGCCCCCATCTAGAAAGTTGGTAGGCAGAAAATTGTCTTATCACTTTGTTGATCAGTTCCTGTGTTGAAAGTATCTCAATTTGATGAAATTAGGTTTTTTTCTTTTGCTGCCTATGTTTTGGTGTCATATTTTTAAAAATTCATTGTCCAGAGCATTTTCAAGAGGCGATTCCTCTTTTTTTTTCTCCTAACAATTTTATAGTTTATAGTTAGATGTGTAAGCCTTTAATCCATTTTGAGTTAATTTTTAGAAATTATTTGAAAGATTTCAAATAGATTGTTCTGTATGCAGATATCAAGTTTATCCAACACCATTCATTAAAGAACCTATTGGTTCCAATAATCTGTTCTTACTATTCTTATCAAAAAATCATTTGACTGAAGTAACATGGATTCATATCTGGATTTTCTATTTTAGTCATTATAACTGCCAATCTGGGAACCCAATCTGGTCCTCAGATGTAAAAGATTAGTGTTGATATCATACTACATTACTATAGATTTGAATTTTATTTGTGATAATCCCAAGACAGTATTTGGATGCCACTCCTGGGAAGTGCCTTCTTAAATCTTTTTTTTTTTTTTTTTATGGAGAGGGGAGTTGGACCACACTCAGTGGTGCTAAGGTAATATCCCTAGCTCTATGCTAGGAAGTGATGCCTGGCAGGGGATTACATGTAGTGCTGTGAATTCATCAGGATGTCATACAAGTGGGTGCCTTAACTCCTGTACTATCTCTCGGGCTCTCATAAATCTTTTTAAATGTTCAATACCAAGTGCCTTAAGTCACTGTTGGTTTTTACTTTATAAGACTGTATAACTTTATGTGTTTTAGAGGTACAATAGGGTACTTGGCCTTCTACAAAAGTACCAATATCTCTCCATCAGAGTCTGACAGTTCTCATCTGACCTTTGAATCCATTCTCATTCTTTCATAATCTTAGTTATGTGGTCAGAGAAATAAGGCTATGCTTTTGTTGAACTTTGTTCCCTCGCTTTTTCCTTTGCATTTTGTGTGATTTTTTGACATTTTTTATTCTTATGACTTATTTTGATTACCCTGCATTCCTTCTAGTTTAATCCATGTAACAGCAAGATTTCATCTTTTCTAATAGCTGAGTAATATTTCACTATGTATCAATACCACATATTCTTTGTCCACTCATCTGTCATTGGGCATTGGGTTGTGTCCATATTTTAGATATTATACAGTGCTTTGATAAGCTTAAACAAGCTTGTAAGTTTTCAAATTAGTTATCTATGTTCCTTGTCTAGAAATCTAGGAGTGAAATTGCTGTATCAGTAATGTTTATACTACTTCCTTAAATGTCAAATGAATTCTGATGTGGGTTGCACTGAATCCTTAAATATTCTCTTTTGGAGGGTTTGTCATTTTGTTATTGTTTGAGGGTGACATTAGTATATATCTGGTGAAGAAGGTGTATTTCTGACACTATGCTTAGAAGTGAATCCTGGAAGAGCTAATGGGGTGACAGAGACTGACAAAATCAGCTGCATATAAGGCAAGTACCTTACCTCCTATATTATTTTTCTGCCTAGGCTAATAATTTGGGTTGGTGGGGATATGGGCCACACCTAGTAGTGCTCAAGGGTTATTCCTGGCTCTGCACTCAGAAATTACTAATGGGAAACCATAAGGGATGTCAAGGATTGAACCTGGGTCAGCCACATGCAAGCCAAACTCTCATCTGCTGTGTGCTCTAACCTTATGATTTTAATTTTAACAGTGTTAATTTGTCCAACCCATGCATGCAATATCTTCCCATTTCCTATATATTTTTTGTTATTGTTATATTGGAGCCACGTTTACCTGTTCTCAGGTTCTGTGCTCAGGATCATGCAGGGTACCATATACAATGTTGGGGAATAAACAGGGTTAGTTAGCAGTGTGCGATGCAAATGCCTACCTCCTGTACTACCTCCCCAGCTACAATTCTTTTGTTTATTTTTAATATATTTTTCATATACAAGTCTTCACCTTCTTTATTAGGCTGTCTTTACCCTGAGACACAAAAATATTGCAGTTGGATCAATTCAAAACTATATGCCAAGTGAGGGAGGTAGCAAGAAGGAATAAAAACATACTTTGCTTGAGGTAACAGGCCTAATGCCTGACAGCTGTTCCCCTGACTACTGCTGGGTTTGATTTAAATTCTCTTTTTTTTTGGGTGGGGGGAGTGATACCTAGCAGTGTTCAAGGATTACTCTTGGTGCTGCACAAAGAAATTATTCCTGGTGGTACTTGGAGAAACATATAAGATACTGGATGATAAAATCTGGGTTTGGCACATGCAAAGGGTGTGCCTTACCTGCTGGACTATCTCTCCAGACCCCTAAATTTTCTCTTTTCTCTTCTTTTTTTCTGTTCTAATTTTTTTTTCTTTTTAAAACATTTCCAAAAGCCTACCATATATTTGCCTCTAATTGCTCATGCTAACAAAAAAAAATCACAGGTCTCTCATTTAAATCAGAAACTAAAAATGGTTAGAGGAAGATGAGACGGAACAAAAGCTATGACTTTTTTTTTCGGGGGGGGGGGGAGTTTGAGGCCAAACCCAGTGATGCTCAGGGGCTACTCCTAGCTATGCACTCAGAAATCGCTCCTGGCTTGAGGGCCATATGGGATACCAGAGATGGAACCGAGGACCATCCTGGGTCAGCTGTGTGCAAAGCAAATGCCCTACTGCTGCTACTGTTACAGCCCCAAGCTATGACTCTTAATGTCAGTGAGACAAGTTATAATACAAGTCTTTTAAGGAAATGAAAAGTGCTGTTCTAGTAAATACACTAATGATAAGATAGTCAAACAACTTTATTGCTAATACAGAGAAAGTTTGAGTGGGTTAGACAGAAGATCAAATTAGCCACAACATTTCCTGAAACAGAATCTAGTCCAGAGCAAGACTACAACTATTTTCTATTCTGTACAGATTAAGAGAGCTGAGGAAGCAAAAGAAGTATCAAGTAAAGGTTGATTAAAGAGACTTAAGAAGCTCCATATATACAAATATAGATGAAACTGCAAGTACTGATTTAGGAGCAATGGCAGGTTATGCAGAAGATCTAGCAAAAATCACTGCAGTGCTTCAATGTAGATTAAATAGTCCTATATTGGAAGAAGTTGCTCTCTAGATCTTTCATAGCTAGATAGAAGCCAATGGCGATATTCCAAGAATAGCAGACTCTCTGTATTAGGGACTAATGATAAAAGAATGTTTGAGATAAGCAGTCCCAGTTTGAGGCCTGTGCAGTTATATATGTTCCCTAGCTTGAGGAAATGGAACTTGAAAAAGGTCTTCTGGTCTACGCATGCAATTTCATCCGGAGGAAAAAGCACTATGTTCTGGAATGTTATATGAAAGAAGTGGATAGGATGATGACATAATGCAGTCTTTGCCAAACATTTTTTAAAGGGTAAATTCAATTTTCTAAGATGGTGAATCAAACTAAGGAAGTCACAAAAGGGCAGGGCCTGAAGACTGGCAGAAAAAAATGACTTTTCAAAACTCTCAGTGAAGCAAGCAGGTGCATTTCCTTGAAAAATAAATTTTTGCTCCTTGCAAATCAATACTGCAGTCTCTTACCAGAATAAAACAAAGGATCAGGGGGTGAGACACTTTATAATGGAAGGCTGGAGATGGTATTATGGGATTCACTCTGAGAACATTGCTGGGGAAGGTTAACAATGGTGGCGTACTGTCCCTGATTCATGGAATGTCTGAAATCCACCTATGAAGGACTTTGTAAATCAAAATGGCTTCAATAAAATAAAATTAAAAATTTAAGGTCATAATATCAACATTGAAATTTTTATTTTGTATAGCAACAAAGTATACAGATCCAAAAAAAAAAAAAAAAGAAAAGAAAAAGAGAACAGAAAGGCACAATCACAGTAGAGCTGGCAAGTATTTGTGCTCTAGGTATCCATTTGCTGAGCACCAGAACACCTTTGTCCTGTAGCCCATACCCAGATTTCAGATTGTGAACCTCTGGTCAGGAGCATAGTCACTCAGAAAAAAACAAAGAAGTGGATAAGCCTTGGTCCAAAGAAGTGACGTGAGATTCCAGATCTGATTTCTTCCATGAGTGGGGGATGTATTGGAAGAGACAGAAAAGCTTTTTCATTATTTTCCTTTTGTTTTTCAATCAAAATTTTTTCATTTATTCTGAGCCAAGAGATTTTTCCTTTGACAATCTGGCCATTTAGTACTGAAAGAAAGTTTACTCACAAATGTAAGAATAAGTTCTCTCGAGCATGACAAAGAGGCAATGCAAGTTTTCTTGCAACATGTTAATTAGAGTGTAATTTTGTATGTTTGTCTAAGAAATAGCATGTCCATTAGTCCCTTTTCAAAAAAAACTATACCTTTTGACCCAGAATTCTCATTCTGTGAACAACCTGGATAGGACTGATTAGTGATGCAGAAAATAAGTCTACATAGAAGTTTATTTAGAGATGTACCTCATTGAAAAAAAATTATAAAGAGTGATAGCTTTCATATACTGTATTCAATTTTCATAAATGCTATATCTTCAAAGATAATACTAAAAAGATATGAAACAATTTTAAGGTACTTTGAATGCCAAGATTAAAGATTACTTCTTTTCATTTCTTGTTTACTGTTTGAGTTTCTTCGTCCATGATAATTAGATTGTTGTTGCTCTTAGTTTCTGCTTCTACCTCATAAGGGTGGATCAGAGAACTAGTATTTCTAAGGTCCCAAGGACCAGGTATTCAGGGATTACAGTAGTTAACAGATCTCAGCAAAAAATGGACAGTGCCAGCACTCCAGGGTAACTTTGGTTTGCCCAGGTTCAATCAGCAGAGCTAAGTTGAGAATCCTAGGTCACTTCATGGTGGCAGATCCTGCAGGACTCCCAAACCAGAGAGACAATGGTAGAGAGGTCGTATATCCCCACAAAACAAAACAAAACAAAACAAAAATGTTAACTCTATTAAGAAAAAACATTACAATAAGTTACAACAACAAACTGGAAGCATTTTTTTCTGCCTTTTTCCAACAAAACCACACAACTTGAACCATCTTGTTCTGCCTCATGAATTGAGGGAGAAAATAAAAATGAATGGTAGCAGGACCAAACAGCTATATGAACACTGAGTGGAAATAAAAACGATCAAACTTAAACACCAAACCTAAGTCAACAAAAACAGAATCGATTCCCTATCTACAACAATCTATACACAGAGGGGAACTGTTACACTAGCACTGGGGGCGGGGGGGGGGGGCAAAGGAGGGAGATATGGGACACATGCTGGGAAAAGCGGTAGAGGGAGGACAACCCTGGTGGTGGGAATGGCCTGATTCATTGTCACTATTACCTTAAATATTACTGTGAAAGATTTACTATACACTTTGGTCCCAACAAAAATTGTTAAAAAAAAAACAAGCAAAAATATTACGATAAATTACAACAAACTGGAAGCTTTTTGGTGGAAGAAGGTATATAGAAGAGTCTGAGTTGGCCGTGGAAGAGGACTGCCATGAATTCAAAGACAGAGCTGGGTAAACTACAAATCAAGTACTTCCTAAGTGTCCTTCAAGAGAATTGACTGGAGTACTGTATACAATGAGAGGGTGCCCTCTATTGGCCAATTGCAGTATTTGCCTTTGTTGTATTTTGCTGTTACCTGCTAACAAACACTATTAGGAAAAATCAATTATGCATCAAGGTAATTTCTTTGTTATACTGATGCTATCTTCTAATTTATGAATTATGAATTAGTTTCTACACACAGAAGCCATTATGCAACAACTTCATGATATCCTAAAAAATAAGAGATAAAGTGAAACAAATAATTAAGAC
Source organism: Crocidura indochinensis (assembly GCA_004027635.1). Classification (NCBI taxonomy): domain Eukaryota; kingdom Metazoa; phylum Chordata; class Mammalia; order Eulipotyphla; family Soricidae; genus Crocidura; species Crocidura indochinensis. Next base: position 28,719 of record PVKC010007651.1, read on the forward strand.
CTGGATTTGAGCCCCAGCACTGTTCAGTTTTTTGAGCACTACCAGGAGTAACCTATGAGCACTGTACGTGGAGTAGCTCACAATCCTGTCAGGTGTGGTGCACAAACAAGGAAACAAAAACTTCAAAATGTTTTCTCTCACTGTTAACTAAGTAGGATGTGAAAATCTTGTTCTTAAAAAGAATTACACGGTATCCACCAAAAAAATTCCAAAGTGATGAAAGAAAGTATTGTATGAATGAATAGCCAATAATCATAAAATAGTAACAACTGGGGATTTAAAAAATCCTAGCAAATCAAGGCAGAACCCAGCAACCAAGGTATCACTGTTCCTCTTACAACTGGTAACTGGGATGACTCTGCAGGGGTGGGGGTTTGGGTGATAGCCTACAGGACCCCTGTACTGAATCCTACAGCAGGGATATGGGAGCCTCAAGCCAGGCCTTCACAGCAAGGCCGAGCAGCTGGTCCCAGGTGGGGGGGGGG